>CAUYRH010115605.1:0-30277 GCA_963574655.1 Perodicticus potto | reverse complement strand
TATACCATGGAATATTATGCATCCTTAAAGAAAGATGGTGACTTTTCCTCTTTCATACTTACATGCATGGAGCTGGAACACATCCTCCTTAGCAAAGTATCTCAAGAATGGAAGAAAAAGTATCCTATGTATACAGCCCTAATATGAAGCAAATTTATATCTTTCATGTGAAGGCTACAACCCAATTATTGCACAAGAAGATGGGCATTTCATTTCTTTCTAGATGTCTCCTCCTGCCTGCACAGAAGCTGACCTCTGCTCACCAAAGTTCTTGTTTCACATCCTGTCTCGGTGTTTCTGTGGCAGCCTGACCCTCCCTGTTCTCACTGCTGTTACCTGTCACCATCCTTACCGACCTGTAAGCTTGTCACACTTTTGGCTGCATCAGATGCAAAAAGATGTCGTCAGGAATCAATTTCCTTCTTGTCCTTAGGTCTTTCTTCCTCTCAGCTTATTCCTGGGGAGATTTCCCCCACGTGCATGGAACACGATGACCACCGGTAGCTTCAGGCCTACCTTTCGCCAACTTGGCAACCTTGATTATAAGAGAATTCTCTTTTCCTGCAGCTACCAAGAAGCATGTATGCAGGTTCAGTGCCCGTAGCCAGCAGCTAGGGCAACAGCCACATATGGCAGGGCTGGGGGTTCAAACCTGGCCCGGGCCTGCTAAACAACAATGACAACTGCAACAAAAAAATAGCTGGACATTGTGGCAGGTGCCTGTAGTCGCAACCACTTGGGAGGCTGAGGCGAGAAAATTGCTTGTCCCAAGTGTTTGAGGTTGCTGTGAGCTGTGACACCACAGCACCCTACCAAGGGCAACATAGTGAGACTATCTCAAAAAAAAAGAAAAAGAAGCAGCAAAGAGGCAGGTGGGGCGCAGGGGCTCATGCCTGTAATCCTAGGACTCTGGGAGGCCGAGGCAGGTGGATCGCTTGAGCTCACGAGTTCGAGACCAGCCCGAGCAAAAGTGAGACCCTAGCTCTACTAAAAATAGAAAAACTGAGGCAAGAGAATCGCTTGAGCCCAAGAGCTGGAGGTTGCTGTGAGCTCTGACGCCACAGCACTCTACCGAGGGCAACAGCTTGACACTCTGTCTCAAAAACATAAGAAGCACAGGGTGGCGCCTGTGGCTCAAAGGAGTAGGGCACCAGACCCATATGCTGGAGGTGGCGGGTTCAAACCCAGCCCCGGCCAAAAACTGCAAAAAAACAAAACAAAACAAAAAGCACAGAGACAAGGCTTGGGTGCGTTCAGGATTCAGCTTCACCCCATATCCACCACCAGGGCCAAGGACGGTGGAAAGCCTTGCTGCTACAGATGCAGTGGCTGTTAACAGCGTTCGGTAAGAAGAGCCGAAAGGCCGCCCTCAGCCACGGCAGCCTTGCTTGGGGAATTCTCAAAGCTGCCAAAGCCTGTGTCAGTCACATCGCCCTGATTAAGGTCGATGACAACAAGAAATGAGGGGGCTAGGCAGCCTTTGCCAAGCTAACGCAGGGGTAACCCAGTAAAGTGGCGGGCTGTGGCTGTGTAGTGGTTGAGGACTACGGCAGGGAATCTCAGAGGACTTCAAATGCAAGAAACGCACAAATACAATTTTAGTGCCTGTGCCTTAAAAAAAGAGTGGGTCTCTGAATAAATAAATAAACATGAAAATAAGAAAATAAAAGAAAAAGACTTGGCCTAAACCGGTCCAGTTGTGGGCCGTATGTCAAAGATACAGACAGGGTCGGCCCCACCAGAATCACGAGAACTAAGGATGAGGAAGGGGAAGTTCTGCAAAGGAAAACAGATGCTTCGCAACTAGGAAATGGACAAATAGAAGCGGGGCAGGTTGCTTGACCTCAGGAGTTTGAGACCAGCCTGAGCAAGAGCAGAGCGTCTGAACAATAGTCGGGGGTCGTGGGCGACTGAGGCAAGAGGATCTCTGGAGCCTAAGAGTTCGAGGTTGCTGTGAGCTATGACGCCACAGCACTCTAGCCAGGGCGACAGAGTGAAATTGTATCTCAAAAAAAGGAAAAAATAAAAAAGGATTTTCGAGACGACTCAGCGAAAACTCAGGAAAACTTCAGTGACTGCGCCATTGTGCCATTCCTTGGCACATAAATACAACTCAGTTTTCTTTAGGTCTTTTTTTTTTGTAGAGACAGAGTCTCACTTTATCGCCCTCGGTAGAGTGCCGTGGTGTCACACAGCTTGCAGCAACCTCCAACTCCTGGGCTCAGGTGATTCTCTTGCCTCAGCCTCCTGAGTAGCTGGGACTACAGGCGCCCACCACAACGCTTGGCTATTTTTTTTGTTTGTTTTGCAGTTCTGCCAAGGCTGGGTTTGAACCCGCCACCTTCAGCATATGGGGCCGGCGCCCTACTCGCTGAGCCGTAAGCGCCACCTTTCTTCAGGTCTTTACTACTTACTAACAGCCTGCTTTAGTTTGCTCAGGCTGCCATAAAAGAATGCCACGTGAGTGGCTTACAGAAATTAACGTGCTCACAGTGCTGGTTCCCAGGGAGAGGTCTCCTCCCGGCTTGCAGAGGGCCACCTCCCTCCCGCGTCCTCAGGTGGCCGTTCCCTGGCGCATGTGCCTCGAGAGAAACAAAGAGGGGCTGGAGAGCTTTCTCTTTTATAAGGCCACCAGTCCTATCAGATGAGGGCTCTCCTCTTAAGACCTCATTTAATTTTAATTATCTCCAAAAGATCCTACCTCCAAATACAGTCACGTTGAGGGGTTAGACCTTCAACTTATGAATTTTGAGGAGGACACATTTCTGTCCATTGGACAGTCCTATTAAAGTCAGGGAAACCGCGCGCCGGTTTGGATGTGAGTCCTCTGCCCACCCTGAATTGGATCTGTCCCAGGCGCTGCCACTGCAGTGTCACCTGAAGAAGCCGAGCTCTGCCCAAACGGAAGATGCATGAGCAAAATTAATGTTATTGTTTTCATCCACTAAAAAAAAAAAAAAGAAAAGAAAGAAAGTTAGGAAGACATTCTCATCTGTCTTCCCAACTCTGAGCAAGTCTTAATTATGAAAATAATGAACTGTTAATTTTTTTTTCTTTTTGAGATAGAGTCTCACTGTGTTGCCCTCAGTAGAGTGCTATGGATTCACAGCACACAGCAACTGCAAACTCTTGGGCTCAAGCAATTCTCTTGCCTCAGCCTCCCAGTACCTGGGACTACAGGCACCCGCCACAACGCCAGGCTACTTCTTTGTTGTTGTACTTGTTACTGTTGTTTAGTAGGCCCGGGCTGGGTTTGAACCTGTCAGCCCCTGTGTATGTGGTCGGCACCCTACCCAGTAAGCTATGGGCGCCAAGCCTGAACCGTTAAAATTTCAACAAGCATAGTGGCTCACTCCTGTAATCCTAGCAATCTAGGAGGTTGAGGCAGAAAGATAACTTGAAGCCAGGGGTTCAAGACCATCCTGAGCAAGAGCGAGACCCTATCTCTACAAAAAGTAGAAAAATTAGCCATCTGTGGAGGCACATGCCTGTAGCCTGGAGTCCCAGCTTCTCAGAAGGCTGAGGCAGGAGGATCGCTGGAGCCCAGGAGTTTGAGGTTGCAGTGAGCTAAGATGATGCTAATGAAGTCTATTCTGAGTGACAGAGCCAGACACTGTCTCAAATAAAAAATTAATTTAAAAAAGCTGCTGTGTTTCATTAGTAAGGCAAAAGAACTTGCAAATCACCTCACAGTTCTTGAGTGGCTACCATATACCAGGTAAGCACCTTACATATATTAACTAATTTCATCCTCACAACTATCTTACCAGTAGATAGTACTTTAATTCCAATTTTACAGATCAAAAAGTACAACTAGTTTAATATCACAGTTCAAACCCAAATAGTCTGGCTCCTGAGACTGTGCTCTTAACTACTCTGTATTGCTAATACTTAGTATAGGCATTTCCACTTTCCTGTGGCAAACATAGTTATACAAAACTACAGGCACCAGCCACCATACCCAGCTATTTTGGGTTGCAATTGTCATTGTTGTTTAGCAGGCCAGGGCTGGGCTTGAACCCACCAGCTGAGGTGTATGTGGCCGGCGCTCTACTCACTGAGCTATGGGCACTGAGCCTCATGTAAAGTTCTTAGAACAATAATTTTAAATTAAAAAGCAAAAATAGGAATAATTGAAAATTACAGGCTCAGCGCCTGTGGCTCAACGGGCTAAGGTGCCAGTCATGTACACCTGAGCTGGCAGGTTCGAATCCAGCCTGGGCCCGCCAAACAACAATGACGGCTGCAACCAAAAAATGGCCGGGCGTTGTGGCGGGCGCCTGTAGTCCCAGCTACTTGGGAAGCAGAGGCAGGAGACTAGCTTGAGCCCAGGAATTGGAGGTTGCTGTGAGCTGGGATGCCACGGCACTCTCTCCAGGGTGACAGCTTGAGGCTCTGTCTCAAAAAAAAAAAAAATTTAAAAAGTGTGACTGGAATGCAATTGCAACAATGTTCTACCAGGCGCTTTGGAGCTGTGATGGCCTTTCAGGGCTGTCCTGAATTGGGGTGAGGTGACGGGACCTTTATATGCTCACCTTAACTGGTAATTGGTGTAGTGTGCCCAGGGAAGGAAGCATGACCTTGGAGAAGGTAGCTCTGTTAAGGTAAAGGCCAATCCTAAAGAGAAAATCAACAGTGCTGTAGCAAGGTCAGCAGCTGCAAGGGTGAGAATTTCATTCAAGTGGGATTCCACAATCCGGGAATGCACAGTAGCATTTATTATGAGAATCTCCTTTGTGCCCAGACTCCTTTAGGTACTTAGCCTAGTCCCTGAACACAACCAGTGTAGATCCCTGCCCTGATAGAGTTTGAATTCTATATATTTTTCACTTCTATTAAAAAAGTTTATTCTATTTCATAGCAATTTTTCTTGAAACTTTTTGCATATTAACACTGGTTTAATTAATTAAGGTATGGTACTTGGAGCATATATCTTTTCTTTTTTTCTATTTTTACATTCTGAATATTTTTGAGGCCGGTTTTATGAAAAGATGGATGAGACGGAATCTGATTTTCAACAAAGAGTATACCATATAGAGTTACTCCATAGTTTAGTTTATATTTCTGTGTTATAGGAGATCTTATAAATTTAACTTTGTTTTCTTTTTTGAGCTCTGGCCGATTTATGTAATATCTGAGTTTATCATTAGTAAGATTTAGGTGCTTACAGGTATGTTCTTCAATCAGTTTGTGACCTCTATTACATTTATACAATTCATTTATCAGCTCACCGTTAAGCTTCCATGATAATTCTGTTGCCTTTGTCCTTTAACCCATCAGTCTTCAATAAATTGATATCTTTTGAAAGACCTAGATTATTATTGTACATTTTTTAGAAAAGATATCTAATTTTAAATGTTTGCTTGAATTCCACTTTGTAACCATGTTTAGAAGTATTTAAATAGTTTGATGTAGTTTATACGCTCATGAGAAGCTCCTCTGTATCATGCATTGTGTCCTATGAAGGAAAGAATGATCACCAATGGACACGTTCGTTTCATGGAATTTGCCCTCTAACTCTTTTCTTTTTTTTTTTTAATCTCTTCTGGTCTGTTTATATATTTGGTTTTGCTTTTCTGAATTTATAGTTTTCACTTACTCCTAGCAAAGATGAACATTTCTTTACCTCCTTTACTTAAAAATTTGAAATTCAAAAATTCTTATACGTCTGGGAATTCTCTGTAACTCTGCAGGTTAATAACAAACAAACACATCATAAAATTCTTGTATTGACTTTTTTTATATAAATAGTACCCTATGGTTTTTTTTTTTATTATGTTTAGAATTACAGAGAAAATATGTTTGATTAGTTTGATTGTTTTCCTTCTTTGTTGGTAAACCATATTTCTTTAGGTTAGAACACTTGTAAGATGTTCTTTTATATTTGAGATAACATAAAAATATTTTAACAGTCTTTGATTTGGGGGAAGAAAAGGAATTTCTGTAGCCTAAGCTCACTCTTCAATTTGGGAAAACTTTCTTTAATTATATGTATCATTTATTTTTATTTTTGTTTTTATTACTCCAGTGTCCTTCATTTCCTGTGATCCTCTTTGCTTACTATTTTTTATTTTGTCATTTTCTGTGACATTTAGAATAGCTTCTCCCTTTCTCTCATATGTAATTTTATTCAAACTTAAGCCTGCTCCTTATTATCTTAGATACACATTTTTATTTTGTTCTTTCATTTTAAATTTTATTATTTTTTGAATTTTTTTTTAAAAAATTGTTTTTAGTGTTTACAGTTTAGCCTGCTCGTCTAATATATTGTTTACTTTCTTTATGTTCCACATTTTTTGGGTGGAGATTGTCATTTCTGTTTGTTTAGTCACATCAAGCAGAGGAAGATCTGTAAAGATTTGATGGCTTTCAATTTTCAATCCCCAAAACTTCTTCATCTACAATGGCAAATTATTTTGGGGCTAAAACTATAGAATTGCTAACAATATAGTTTATAGTTATCTATGAAGGTAAAGAAATATTTCTGGTTTCTTGTACCTCTATCTTTGCCTTAACACCCTTCCTTGAATAAGTTTTCATTATGCTTCTAGTTTCATAAGTTGATTGGATGACTGTTTAGGGAGAGGAGTGGCTAAATGGCAATCTCTGTTCTTGCTTACTGAAATAGGCAGAAGAGAATATCTGTATTCTAGACACGGATCAAAGATTGGGTATATTACATTGGTCCCTTCCTTTTCTAGAATTATGCTTCTTATTCTGATGTAGGAATTCAAGTATATAGTAGATATTACAAATACATTATTCTCATTGTTCTATATACAACAATGTGATTAATAAAATTCCTACACAGACTTTGTCATGGGATCTTTAATTTCTTTGTAACAATTTTAAAAAATATTTTTTTTCCTGAGATTTGGTTTGTTGTATATCTTCATGAACTTTTAAATGATTAATTTAAAACAAATAAACATACTGCTTCTAATCTGAAAGTGCAATTAAATGTTTTTCAAAAATGAGGGAGGGTTTATCTATGTTCATTCTGTTTTGTTTTTTTCTCTGGTTTCTGGCTGGGGCTGGGTTTGAACCCACCACCTCCAGCATATGAGGCCGCTCCTTTGAGCCATAGGCGCCGCCCCAATCTTTGTTCATTCTTTACATGATTTTTGTTTCTAGTCCTTATCTTAAACATTGTTATTGTTATTAAATTTTAAGCAGTTTAAATTCTGTGAAGGCAAAAAGTGGAAACCTAATTAACACATGTATATGTAAAAATTAAAAAAAATGAGGGAGGATTAAAGAGATACAGTCCCCAAATTTATCTCTTGCACAAGCTTCCTTTTAGATACAGCTTTTTAACATTGAAAAACACTTTAAATCATCTTCTACAATATGCTTGGTAAAATAATTTGTGTGGAAGATGAAACAGAAATAGGTTAAATGTTTTTTCCAGAGCCTTTAATCTAAAATCAAATATAGGAAGACTTATAGTTAAATCTCTCCTATCTCATATAATCTTTCTAGTATATTTTTCTCCTAAAACAAGATACATGCATAGAGATATTGAACTAATAGTTTAAACTTTGTCACCTTAAGTCACACTTATATAACATGCCAGACAATACTTTTCACATGAAGTTTATGGCTTACTTTTAATTTGGATGTATGCTTTATGAGACATCCATAATTATTTCACCAGCTCTTCCACATATCTAGTAATAGTAATTTATGAAGAGCTCTCACATTGTTATATTCCACATGATTTTTTATTATAGAAGATTATGGGCCAGGCACAGTGGCTCGTACCTGTGATCCTAGCACTCTGGGAGGCCAAGGCGGGTGTATTGCCAGAGCTCACAGGTTCAAGACCAGCCTGAGGCAGAGAGAGACCTGGTCTCTTAAACAACAACAAAAAAAACAGCTAGGCATTCTGGCGGGTGCCTGTGGTCCCACCTACTTGGGAAGATGAGGTTAAGAGAATTGCTTGAACCCAGGAATTTGAGGTTACTGTGAGCTGCGATGCTATGCCACTCTACCAAGGGCGATAAAATGAGATTCTGTCTCAAAAAAAAAAAAAAAAAAGAAAGAAAATTATGATATAGTAGCTAATAGAAGCCAATTAATTATAATGTCTTCTCATTTAATGTGTGTTTTCCTCATTTCTTTATTTCATTTCACTCTACTTTTACATTCCTTCAAACCCTTGATGTGTGATCTTAGTTTTTGATCTTCTTTTCACATTGTTTTCCCAGGTAATTAATGTTTACCTGACTTAGTCACTTTATGTGGCACTAAAAACTGAGTAAATGAAAACAATGTTTATAATGTTTATTATAGTCCCAGAACTTTCTATCATCTGAGGAGTAGAAATGGTTGATATGGAAAGGAAAGATGAATGAAGAAAAAGAGAAAACATGGTGTCTTTGTACATGCAGAAAATAAAGGAAATATACAATTTGTTAAAAATTTTAAGACCCAGCTGGGTGTGGGAGCTCACACCTGTAATCCTAACACTTTGGGAGGCAAAGGTGGGTGGATTTCTTGAGCTCAGGAGTTCCAGACCAGCCGGAGCAAAAGTGAGACCCCTGTTTCTACTAAAATTACAAAAACTGAGGCAAGAGAATCGCTTGAGCTCAAGAGTTGGAGGTTGTGGGGGTTTCTCTGAGCTATGATGATGCCATGGCACTCTACCCAGGGTGACAGCTCGAGATTCTGTCTCAAAAAAAAAAAAAAAAAGAGGGTGGTGCCTGTCACTCAAAGGAGTAGGGGGCTGGACCCATATACTGGAGATGTATCATTGCTCACCTTTGACTAAGAGGCAATCTTTTAGTTATAAGGATGAAATTCCAAAGCTAATTATATAGCAGGCCATCCTTAAAGTGCAGTGAAGTCTCTAAACCTTAGACACTAGTATATTTTGACTGATTAAATTAATTATTGCATTAGTTTATCTTACACTATTCAAAGGGTACCAGCCAGAAATGCTGACATAAATATGTAATATTGTTATAATATTTTCCTCTAAACTATTGAAGGAAGGGACTGGAATGTATATCTATGATTAACATTGAGAGAACAATAAGTAATTTTCCTTCATTTGTTTAACTTGCTTAGCCAATGGTTTATTTTCCTCATTAAGCAGACACTTGTATCAATAGTAGACCATCTGTCCACACAGATTGGAATTTTTTTGACAATCAATGTTTAAGTAATTGTATTTAATCAATGGAATTTATTGTTTGCAAATAAATGAATTATGACAATGTTACTAAATAAAATACTCTAAAAATCAAATTATTGTGGAAACATTCCCACATGTATTTACTTAATATTTTTGTCCATGAGATTAGTTATCATCAGCCATATATTAGAATCCCAGAAATATTTGCATTCAAGAGAGTAGATGATAATGAAATTTGATTACAGATTTATAATTATATTAACAGTTTGGAAGATCTCTTTGTTTTAGAATAGTCAAAAAGCAAATGTGATTAAATACCATTTTTGTCCCCATTCCAGTCTAATGATTCTTAAAATTCTGTTCTTTCTTCAAAACACCTCTTATTTTTTGTATGTTTCTTATTCTCTATTTCCCTGCAACAACTCGCTTTGAAACTCTGATTGTCTTATAACGGGATGTTTTGTAATAAATTTTATCCTTCTAATTTAATTCTTTCCTATTTGCATGAGATTCACTGTTCTAAAAACACTTTGGTCATTTACTGTTCTACTCAAAAGCCTTTCATAATTTTCCTTCCTCTTAATGTAAATATAGTTCCTTTCCTTAATGGAATTTATTTCTCTCTGCTGTTTGTCTGTTGCTAATGGGGTAGCTCAGTCTCTTCTTAATATAAATAATTCATATTTTCCTCAATGTAATTAATGAAATCAGTCTACTTGTTTTTCCCTTTCCACTGTGTGCTGCCGCTGGAAGTATTCCCCACATGTTTTCCCAATAGATCTTAAACAGCACTACCTGATTTAATTCCTGGATCATTAAAAAATCTTCTTACTTTCTCTCACCACATAATTTCCCATTTGAGTCAGTTGATATTTTAACTCTTGCATCAAACTTACTCTACAATTTATTTTTTATTTTTATTTATTTATTTATTTTTGAGACAGAGTCTCAACGATGTTGCTCATGGTAGGTTGCTGTGATATCATTATAGCTTACAGCAACATCAAACTCTTGGGCTTGAGCAAGAGTAGCTGAGACTTCCAAGTAGCCTCCCAAGTAGCTAGGACTACAGGCATGTGTATGCCACTACACCAGGCTAGTTTTTCTATTTTTTTTTTTTTTTTCAGTTGAGATGCAGTCTTGCTCTTGCTCTGGCTGGTCTCAAACTCCTGAGCTCAAGGGGTTTGCCCGCCTTGGCCTCCCAGAGTGCTAGGATCACAGGCATGAGCCACCACACCTGGCCTTTCTCTAACCATTTATACGTGAGTTGTCCCTTCCTTACCTTCTAAAAATGCTTTACTGACAATTTATGTAATTTTAGTATAACTTACAAATACTTTCTTAAATTACATTCATTGTATATTTTTATTTTCTCCTGAATTAGGGTAAGTTTCTGACATACAGGACCTATAAGTAATATTATCATTTTTATGTATTATTATTTTTTTTTTTTGCAGTTTTTTGGCCATGGCTGGGTTTGAACCTGCCACCTCCAGCATATGGGGCTGGTGCCCTACTCCTTTGAACCACAGGTGCCACCCTATAAGTAGGATTATTTATATCTTCCAGTGTTGAACATTGGATCTTATATACTGAAGCTCTTACAACAAACATGTATTACATAAAATTATGTATTAATGTATTTTATAATTATATATGTGTAATCATTAGAGAAATAGTAATTAAAATATTTAAATGGGGCTGGGTATGGTGATTTACACCTGTAATCCTAGTACTTTGGAAGGCCAACATAGGTGCATCCCCTGATCTCAGAAGTCTGAGAGCAGCCTGAGCAAGACAAAGAGCAAGTCCCCATCTCTACCAAAAATAGAAAAACTAGCCAGGCATCATGGCAGTTGCCTGTTGTCCCTGATACTCAGTAAACTGAGACAGGAGTGTCTCTTGAGTCCCAGAGTTTAAGGTTGCTGTGAGCTATGATGACACCACCACACAGTAGCCAGGACAATAGAGTGAGACAATATCTAAAAATAAAATTAAATGAGAGAAAAGCTTTAATAGGAACAGTATAGAACAGTATATTTTTGAATTATTTTCTGAATGTTGCTTCTGTATTTGTTAGGATATTGTTAACTCCTAAAGCAGACTTCTAAATTTCAGATATACAGTACGATTTTCATTTCTTGCTAAAGAACATTTCAGTACCTTACTACTCATAATTTGGGGTAGAACTGGAATGCAGTAGGGCTTTGTTCCCTGTCATTTTTTTTTTCTTTATTGAATCATAACTGTGTGCATGAATGCATTTATGGGGTACAATATGCTGATTTGATATACAATGTGGAATGCTTACATCAAAAAGATTAACATAAACTTGCTTACTTATTTGTTGTGGTAAGACACTTGTACTCTATTCTTAATAGTTTTGAAATGCACCATTGCATTATACACATTAGGTGAGGTCCTACCAAATGCCCTCTATCAGCCCGTTCCCCTACTTCCCCTCCTCTCTTCCACGTCGTCCCTCCTTCTTTCTGGACTATAGTTATGTTTTATCATTGGTATGATTGTATAGGTTATTATATATTGGTTTCATAGTATTATTGAGTACATTGCATGCTTTTTCTTCCATTCTCAAGATGCTTTACTAAGAAGAATATGTTCCAGCTCCACCCAGGTAAACATAAAAGATGTAAAGTCTTCATCCTTTTAATGGCTGCATAGTATTCCATGGTGTACATATACCACAATTTGTTAATCCATTCATGAGTCATTTGTTCCATGTAATTTTGCAGTCACTAAGTCTGATCAATATTACTGTTTTCAACATAGAGCTCCTAAAATCTCCTTGGGCATTGACTATGGCTAGAAGAAGAAAGGCATAGAAATTCTACTCATATTCTATTTTCTCTGGCCCAGTCACGTGGCTACACCCCAAAGCAAGGACATCTGGGAAATGTAGTTCCTTTCTAGACATTCTCCTCTAGGAAAAACTGCAATAAGTAACCAGGAATCCAGACTTTTGACATACAACTTCTTTCTCTGCTATAGACAGTATCCATCTAAAATTTATGTTAAAATAATGTATGTTTAAGTTCTGGGAATAAATTTTCCAAAATTAGGATTTTTTTTTAACAATGACAGAGCTACAAATACAATAACCTTGTTTTAAGACAAGACATTTTGCTCTTGTTACAAGAAAATCTGAGAACACTGTTTTTGTTTTGTTTTCTTTTAGTAGTTTTACAAATTATTATAGCACTTTGATTTATAAGAAATATTTTATCTTTAAAATTCTTAGCATTATATAACTATGAGTAACTTTAACCTGTCTCACCAGTTTAAAGTAGAATGAAATAGTTTTGTGTACTTTTGCTAAAATAGAATTATTTTAACGTATATTATTTGGTTACTGATGGGTATAAAATGTATAAGCTCTTACTTGGATTTCATACAGCTCTCTAGGAATCAGACTGAAATTTCCATAAATAGCTCCTTTCTAAACCAAGTGAAGTCTCCTTACTCCCTTAATAAATTACTTTTCTGTACTACCCTGGCTTCTTAATCTCCGCTAAAGTTAAAGTAGTACACAGTTTCTTTATAAAAGGAAGTTGAAAGTACAAATTACAAATGGAGCTAAGACATAAGACATATTTAATTTGCTTTTACAAAGGTGATTTGATCTACTTGGCAAATAGAGTGAGGCAAATTTTGACTAATCAAAGCCCACCAAGCAGAGCCTCATTCACCAACACAGGAGGCATGCTATTTAGGATGCAGCATTGTCTTCCACACACAATTGGAGATGACTGATGAACAAGCTTGATATTCACAGTTGACAGTAAACATAAGTAGACCTTATTTGAATCTTTCAAATAATTGAGACACTCTCATCTTAGTTTGAGGCTTCTTGAGAGGAAGTCTAAACTAAACCAAAGAAAATGAGATGATGCAGATTTGGAGTCTGTGGTCAGAAGAAAAATGAAAATGCTTGACGATACTGCTTTGAAAATGTTTTGTGTAAAATGACATAATTACCCACAACAGTTTAGCATTCCTAATTTTAGATTTGTCAAATTTAGGACTAATTCATGACAATTTGGTTTCTTTTACTTCTCACTTTTACATATGAAATCATAAAAATTTGTTTAATTCCACAGCCTATAGGGTGAGGTACGTTGTTCAAATTCTGGTTTTACAAATCACAGGTTGCATCTTTATAGACAAGTTACTTCAGATTTATAGCTCATTTTCCTAATCTGAAAAATAGAAATAACATTTGTATTCCTTCATGGGTTTATTAAATGAATGAAATGAGTTAAAACACATAGAATGTTCAGAGTGGTACCTGTTTCATAATACACATTTTCTTAATGTAAACTGACCCTGGCTGTACCACAAATTTGCCATAATGTAGGTCATGTTTTATTCTAACTTCCAGGACAGGGAGTTAATGGCTGTCCTTTTTAGCTGGTATTTATGTCTCCTTCTTTATTTAATTTACAGTTATTAACACCCAACGGGGATACAACTAATTTGAAACATACCCTATCCTATTTCTGCTTTATTCTGCAGTCCCTTTCTTTGACATATCAGAGAGAAAAATCAAATCTAGTTTAAATATGAAATGATATTCTGAAATGGAAATTAAACAAGATCTGTTGATGGAGTAACTTTTTGCAGTGTACATTGATTGAGTAAAGAATCAGGCTTGTGGAGAGAGAATGCCGAAGCCTTATTCAGGGAAAAGAGACAGAAAGGACAAGAGAGGATATTCTCTGAATTGTTGAGGACTCCAAGGTCCTGCCTCCCAGTTTATACATGAAGTTGGGTTTCATTTTCTCTTATTCTTTCCCTGCAACAATATGAGTTAAAGAATTGGTTTCTGTAATTTGCAAAATAAGAGCTCTAATTAGGCTACTTCATCCAAGAAGGGTAAGAAAATGGGTTAAATGAGAGTTCTTCTCTGAGTGCTTAATAATTTATTCTATAAATCTCCTGAAGATAGATCAGCCTTCCAGTTTATCCCAACCATAATTATTCATGGAATTTTATGTTCCTCTTCAAAGAACATCTTCAAAGGAACATTAATCCTTGGCATGACCTTGGTTAACATTGCTATTTAAAGAACATATTTGTGACATTTCTCTTTGACAGGACCCTGACACCTATGCTCCCATACTGGACAGGGTAAGTTTTAGAATGTCCACCATGCCTTCTGGAAAAATATGACTCGAATCCCTCTTCTGCCTAAATAACCAACGAGTTATGCCTCAAGTCTCTGGCACAAAGATCGTCAAAGCACAGACGAGCTACAGACACACAGGATCGCAGGCCACAAGAATTAACCATTTTTAAAAGGCCTCTATTCTATCTGGAATTTGAACTAGAAAGTACCAATTTAGTTGCTGTAGGCTAAAAGATTCAGAGCTCAGGACATGCTGGGAAAGAGCTGTCTGTACTGGAGTGAATGCTTGTTGATCTACAACTACTGGCTTTTCTGTTCGGTGGCTCTGCCAGAGAATCACCCACCCTTTCCTCCAGCCATGCTTCTCTACAATGCCCTACTTCTATGGCCACATTTACAATTGCATATTTTCTCCCCAAATGGGACTAAAACTGACAGAATAGCAAGTTCTTTATATTGTTGGGCTTTGAGTGTGGGCTTATGACTTTGGCGGGGGGCGGATGTATCATGTGGATGAGATAACAGAGAAAACTGGTTTGCAGAGAGGCAGAAAAAAATTTAAAAACCTGCAATGAGAATCAGAGATGAATATTCAAGGCAAAATACTTCTGGTTCCCTTTTTGAAAACCACATGTGCATCTTCCTTTGGGGTCTTACCTGTGTGTACCTTTAAAGTTGCCTCTTAAAATTAAGCTGTCTTTTGTTGGCTTCTGTTATAGGCACACAAGAATCCTAATTTAAAACTCATAGGGCTTTAGGGTTTTATTTTGTTGGAAAAAGAAAAGACTACAAGTAAGACAAACCTAAGCAATAAGGACTAGAAATAAATGTAAAGTTATCAGTATCTCCGAGAGAATGGAGAGTTTGCTCCCACAAGCAGGAGTACCTTGAGAAACCACATGACTCCAAAGACACAGCTGGGGAGAGTAACCGCCCCTCAGAGCTGGCTCCTTCCATCCAAGGTTCCAATTTTAATCCAAAGTTTTTTTTCTCAAATACTTGCCATGTTTTATCTTTAGGTAATTTTAGGACAGAACAGTTTTATCTAAGGGAACAAGATCAAAAAGATTTCAGCCCCAGGGTGATGGAAGAGGAGGACAGCTTGCTCAAGTGCACTGATGCCCTTACATAGCCTGAGTCTGTGTCTCACAC
This sequence comes from Perodicticus potto, assembly GCA_963574655.1. Classification (NCBI taxonomy): domain Eukaryota; kingdom Metazoa; phylum Chordata; class Mammalia; order Primates; family Lorisidae; genus Perodicticus; species Perodicticus potto. The sequence continues at coordinate 14,840 of CAUYRH010115605.1, read as the reverse complement.
TGGATCTATACAGCACAATAGCATGCACGCCTGGTTAGCAATCTCCAAGTAAATATTGTGTGCATTCTCTAGGCAATTCATGCCACAAAATCTGGAGACATTCTTATAAAAAGAAACATTTTCAGATTAAGATAAAAGAAACATGAAATGTGTTCTTTCAAATCGAGCTCACTAGAGATTCATTTTTATGAACTTAATTCCCTGTTTCTGCTTCATAAAAGTGCAAATAATGCCATCAACTTACTCCGATGTTAGAAAGGAGCACAGCACAGAATTTTCCAGAGGAATCTCAGTTGCTTTACCAAGAGAGTCTATATTAACCAGTACTTCAAAATCTGGAATTTTAAATTAGTTATATCTTTTCCTTTTATATAAGTTTAGCATTTTAAAATGTCAGTTATCTGACAAGAGAATAATGCTTTGTATCTGAGGGCACAGATAATTGCATCCAATTGTATTAAAACAGCTAATTAGATTTCTAATTGTTGCAGTATTATTTTTCTTCTCTCTTACTCTGTTTTTTTCCCCCCTCTCCATTTTCAGGTTAAAGTTTGGCAAAGAGAAACCTTCATTTATTAGGGGAGCTTCTTGAAATGGCAGATATACAGGGTGGCTGGACTAATCTTAGTTCAAGATTTTATTCAGAATTTTTAAAAGCGTATTATAGCATAACCCTCTCTCTCCAACACACAGACTCTCTCTTTCTCTCTCCCTCACTTGTGCACAACTGAATGGATTTCAACAGACTGAGCACACTCATGCAACCATAACCTGCATCAGAGATAGACTAATATTTCCCAAACACTCCTGTTGTCGCCTTCCAGACACAATTTTCCCCCAGTTCCATGGTAACTGCTATCTTTACTAAACACCAAGTATTAGTTTTATTTTGTTTCTCTTTATGGAAGTGCAGCCATACAGTGTGGATTTCTTTATGTGTGGCTCCTTGCCCTCGATGTTCTGTTTGTCAGAGTCACTCACGTTCCAGAATGTGGAGGTAGTTGGCGCATTCTCATCACAACATAGCAGTTCGTCAAATGATTGTTCCCCAGGTTACGCAGTGACCACTGATGAGCATCTCCTTTGATCAGGTTTCAAATCTCATGGTTCAGCTCTAACAAGAACTTTTCAAAATTTCTGAGTGGCTAAATGATGGCCCGGCACTTCGTAGAATGCCGGCCAGAATTAATACTTATAAGTCTATTAATTAATATACGTAGTTCAGGACTAATTCCCCAACCATTTCACTATGGCTACCTCTTCAAAGTATTTTTTTCCCCTAAGGCAAATGAAACAAAAGAGTAAAAACTTCTTTTTCAGAATTAGATATTTAATCTGAAAATTTTGTGTGTGAATTTTTTTATAAAATCCACAGATTTGGACATTTTTCTTGCTTTCTGGGTTAAAATACTCGATATGTCTTGAGATTGTGCACCTGGGAATGTTCCTTCACAAGGAAATCTTCTCCTTATTACATACGCCACGCGTTTCACTGGCTGCCCTCTTACTCCAATGCACACCACTGGCAACTAAGTACTGGACACTCTTAACCTGTTGTCACCTCTACACTTGTAAGAAGGAAGTCTTGTTAAGGTTTTCTTTTTGCTACTACATTATTTCTTCAGGAAATTTCACCAACAAATGACGAACTTCTTATGGCCTCAAGTAGGACAATTTTAAAGGGAAATTACAGTGTGTAAGGAAAATTTAGAATTTGAAAAGGAAAGGTTAAGTATCAAACTGGCTAGGAAGTGGGGTCTAAAATCAGGCTACTTGGGTTTGAAAGCACACTCCATGTTTCTGTGACTTGGATTCACTCGGACAGAAATTCTGCCCGATGGCAAGGGAACTGAAGTTTAATTCTTCATCAACAGAGATATCTCTCCGGCGTACCCTGAGTCTTGATGCAGCATGCTAGTCCTCATTTCCCTTTCTTATTTCTTAAGCAAACCTCCTATCTTCATCAGTTCATTTGCTGGAAATATTTACCTACTCTTCCCCCACTGGAAAAACACTACCATCTTCACCTAAACACAATCTTACCCACAGGGGGCCTCACTCCCTGGATCCATTCACACTATTAATAAGTTGTTCAGTTGTGATAGATTTCTGAATGAAGTTGCTTTTCTGAAGGAGTTGCCTTTAGAAATTACCTGGAGGCCAGTGATCTACCAGAGACTGGGGTGTGGCAACCAGGTTCTGGGGACTGGTTCCAGCTCCAGGTGTGGCTGTGACATCTTGTTGGATTCCATTGTTGGAAGCACCATCAGTATGTACTTCAGATCAATTTTCTGTTTAACTGATTATTATTCTGCTAAATTAAGCATCTGTCGTCCCCAAACAACTTTCACTTTTGGCATAGTTGTGTAATTTCAATCCATTTACAAATGAGAATATGTCCTCTTTTAACAAAGTAATCTGTACTTTCCCTGTAGCCTATAATCCTCATGTATTTTCTGTTTTGTTTAAGGTACAGGTGTCTACCACAATCATAAAATACCTATTGTTCTCCAGAAAGAGCATTAGACTCTCAATAAAGTTTTACAGTTTTCTTTGGTTGTTCTCATTATATTTTGAACCATACTAATAATATGATTAATTTCTTTTCAAGTGTTGATGCTTGAACATTCATGACATTTGGAAATTATGGATCACATATAATTTTTATGTACTGCTGTCTGCAGTGCAGTTCTCCATACTCATTGTCTGAATGACTTATTCAATTTCATTTTCTTGCTAATTCAGTGCAATTTCTGCATCAAAATACATGAAGTTTCCTTATGGGCATGGCTTTTAGAAAATATTAGAAGATTCATATGAAGTTATATTTTTAATGATGTAAAATGGGAAATATGCACATATGCAACTTTAAATCTTTTTGTTTGAATATGGATCTCACTTTTTGGTTATAGATAAAACTGTATACAGGTGGGTTATATTTTAACAATCTCTCTGCCAGATCAGGAATAGAAATATTTCCACATTATGTCCTAAGTAGCAAACACACCTTTTTTTTCTCTCCAAAAAATCTACTCTGAGTTAGCCACTGTGGTGGTTACGGAGGTATAGAAAAATTAAGAGGCATGATTCCTAAAGTCAACAACCTGGGATATGGCTAAGGACAAGGAATAAGTTTTATTTATTAAGTGAATCTATGTGACCTTCAGCCTTGACAATAGAACACTTATATTTGTTGGAAAAACAGAGAAGTATCACAAGGTGGGTGGAACTGGAACTGAGATTTGAGGAATAAAAGATGATTTTCCAGGTGAAATGCTGAGAAAGTGTATTTCGGGCAGAGGAAAGAGAATATAGGAAAGCATAAAGACATGACACATGGTATTCTCAGGAGACTACAGGAATGTGTTAGTACTAGTGATTACTATGCACAACTTGATCCCCTAATGCTCATTACGTAGCTGCTTATGTTGATAGAGCAGAATAGATTCGGGTGAGAATGTAAAGCTTCAGTGGGGCTCATTCTTAGTAATGTCTAGAATGCAATATTACCTAATGTAAATATGTATAAAGTGAATTTGGGGTTATAAATTGCCTAATAGATCAAAAAATACTAAAATCCCATTTGACGAACTAATTTTGCACATATTAGCCATCTATCATAATAGTAGTGGGAAAAGGGATTATTGGCAGTATACAGGCACCCTGGGCTGCCAAAAAGAAATAGGATTTTGTTCTAGCCTTGAGAGATAAGGAGTTTGCAAAAGCAGTTGGCAGAGTCCAACTAAATCTTCTGGTGATAACCTAAGGTCTCTAGCTCCTGAGGATGTGTTCTTCATGACAATGGCTGGTGATGAGGTCATAATAACACGAATGTGTTTCCGCCTAATGCATTTACCCTGCCCCAATGGGCTATATTTTATGTAGCTAATCTGATCTCAAATTCCATTCACTCATGATAACAGAGCCCTAGTGTTGGTGATAGATGTATTTTAAGTACGACATATCTATGAGCTTCCAAACTATGTCTCAGTCCTCATTTGCTCATGAGAATAGTCTTCCATTAACTCTTGTTTCTCGCCACTCAATGTAATAAAAATAGTCAAATTTCACTGATGAAATGTGGTAGCGATTTATGCAACTGGGATTTGTCCCAGTGTCAAAAGGCAAAGTAGAAGAATATTTCCTGCACCACAGTAATTTACAAAATAGTAAGTCCCAAATCCGACTGGATTACATGACTCAATCACAACCTGTGGAATTTGCAGTAGCGAAGATAAAAGCATAAACTCATTTCCTAGGTCCCTCTGTCAGTATTTCCTATTGGCAGTCATCTTGCAATCTTCTGGCACTGTTCTTCATATTGATACTACTATTTTTTATTGTTATCATTGCATTAGGATTATTACATTTGTTGATCAATTTTCGTATGCTACCACCAGCACTTAAGATACTTTATTTCAGTTGCTACAACAAAATCATAAGGAAAGATTGTCATTGGATTTTTATTATTTTAGATTCTGTATATATGTTAACTTAAGATCAATTAAAATATTAAAAATTTCAACTTCGTGTTTAAAAATAATTATTCATCATTGTTTTGGGTATTTCCCCCGACATAACACTTAAACAGTATGTTGTTTTTGAAAAATGTATCAAACGTTTTGATCATTTACATGGTGTAGGACATTTCAGCATGCCCATGTTTATCTCACTACTCTTTCAAGTCACCTTAGGGACCACAAGCACAAAACGCCATCACTGATATGGCTTTAATATCCCTTTTCCTGAAGGGAATGAAAGTAGTAATCTGTCACCTACTCTCTGCCACCCTCAGTAACTTAATTTCCCACTCCAATTTAGAATGGTTTAATTTCTTTCTTCATTGATCCCTTGTTCTTAAAGAAAATGGATTTAACTTTGCTGGAAGATAGGTTTTATAAATTTCGATTGTTATTTATTAACTATTTGTAATGTTAACTTTTTAAAATTCTGAACACAAAAGAAGCTTTTATTCTTTCATGTCCTTTTTTAAATTCCATGGGATTCATTTCTATTTCATTTTTATTCTCCACTCTCCTAGTTAAGCCAAAATCTGTGGCAAATACACACAAGCACAATGACACACATGCAGGTCATGTCATAGTTTGATGCTACATCTTAACTCTTGTTGAAAGAGACCATTTTTCCTTTTAAGCGAAAAACACCTTGTATTCTTTTCAGTGTATATGTTCAATTTGTCAACACTTGACTTTGTTTTCGAGGTTGATCTTTATAAAGTTATAAGATTTGTTTTGGTGCTAACTAGTTTGCAGTTTTGATTTCTAGATTATTGTATGTCAAATTTAATCATAATGCTGTCAGCTGGTTGAATGGCTGAACTCCATTTTTCTACTTCACTGGTTTTTCTTTCATTCCAGCTTAAGTCATCATTCCCTGTAGGGGATTTGACAGACTCGTTCTAGAAGTAAGCATTTGCCTGAGCCATTATTTCGGTGTCTGTTTCATGATGTGCCTCTAACGGTTTTAAATTAGTATTCAGATGATTTTAATTATTGTTTTTTTTTTTTTACATTTGTATCTTTGCTTGCTCTAATTGTACAAAATTATTTGGAAAAATTAGAAAATCTTTAGGAAATATGTTCACAATTTAGAATCCTCATTTACATATTGGTGTGGAGGAAAGTGATGTGGGAGTCATTTAAGAGGTTTGTGGCTTTTTTTATTAAATTGCATTTGCTTTAAAATATTGAATATTAGGGGAAGCATAATTATGTATTAATTATACTTATGTATATTTTAAAATATATTATCAAATAGTATTTATTATTGAATTATGAAGAAACTTTTAAACAAAGTTTATGTTTGTTTATGTTACAAATGTTTTTATGAAGAAACATTAAAGCATCAGGTATTATAATTTCTCTCACTAGTTCTCTTTAGATATTTGAAACTTAAAGAAGGAAAATTCCTATTTACTGGCTATTTAGAATAGGTGAATGATTGTGTGTGTATGAGGTACATGGGATGAATTACATTCAAACACACTAAAGAAGCTGAACAAAATCTGATGATTTACTTTGCCCTAGCACACAGAACATCATCAGATTCTCAGTTCATTTAGATGGTTGGGCAACTATATGCTCCTGCTGGGAGGAGTGCAGAGAAAAATACACGGAGAGATGTTTGTGACATAGCAGTGGCAATAGAAGTGAGAGTCCAGTACCTAGCAGGCTGTGTCTGATGGTGAAGGTGCTGGAGGTGGTACCTGTATAATTATACTGGTCCTGAGTAGTGGCCTAGAATAAACTGAGCTGCCCAGCTTCTCTGAATCTGGCCATTTTCTCCAGCCTTTCTGTTGGTTCTGTGAACTACCCAATGCTTCTAATGAATCCACTTGCCTAACAAGAGTTAGTTTTGGTTGTTTTCCCATCAACAGCTCTGACTAGTAATCTCATTACCCTGCTCCCTCCATTTATAAATAACCTTCAAAATGCTTCCCTTTTTCCCTCTCTGGGGCTGCCCTGACCATCTTATTTATATCCTTGGATCTTTGTTTTAACTGCCTGTGCCAGATGTTCTAATTTTATAGCATATCTGTTTTATTTTGTTTATGAAGTCTTCTTTTAGTTTGAGGAGTGTAACATTTCAGTCAGGTACACAGATATACACAATAAAGACCATATTTCTTAGATTCTATTACATCTAGAGTCATGATGTGACTGTGGAAAGGGAGGGCTGCCCTTCTCCCTTTTCCCTCTTCCCTTTTCCACTTGCTGAAATGCAGGTGTGGTATTAACTCACTTTGGGGATGTACATACACTCAACATCCTAAGGGCAGTGGAGCATCAAGTTCAGTAACCCTCGGCCTTAGCGAATCAACAGACCAGAGTTACCACACTCTGTCAAGTTTTGAAGTGATAGAATGATCTCTTGGAGTTAGAAGGACATATCATAAATGATACACAACCTCACCAAAATTTATATCTCTACTTCTCACCTCTCTTGAAGACTTACAACTTCCTTTCCACATTTCAGGTGAGCAGAGATATAGTTCCATATCCCACCGAAACAAGGACAATCATTTTTTGAGGAACATCAGCACCTTCATCATTCTTTTAGCCTTCATTTTAATTCTACTACCTTTATCAGTGCCCTCATATGCTCTGTCAGTTAAACAACCTTCAGATTCTGATTTTCTTATTAGTTCCTACTTCTTGGAAAATGTTATACACCAGCTTTATTTTGAAAATTGTTCTATTCTCCAAAGCTTTCTGCCATACCTACACACTATACCTCAAGACTATTTCTTCTGTGGATTTCCATATGTATTTCCTTATTATCTTAGCATTGTTACACACCTTCCTATGTGTTTTGACTTGTGCTATGTATACTGTGCTTGTGATATGGGATGAATCTGAGATTTGTAAGGTATAAAAAAATGAACAAGAGTTTAAAGAGTTGTGACAAAAACAAATGTATGGATGATGCTATTTACCCCCACCCACACCTTCTACATACTTGATATATTCTAAGTATTCATTTCCAAGGATGATCGGCAGGATAACTATAACAAGAGTAACCCAAATAAGGTTTGGGTGTAAGGAGGGAGTGTACCCATTTATGACTCTAATAGCCTCCTTACTGTACAAAAATCCCTGAGATTATTTTCTCAGAAACACTAACTGATAATTCCCCCTCAGATGGCTTTGGTTGGATTATTCATGAGAACCATTCAGGCTGAAGTGGTTTTCGTGCTTAATTATAAGGCCTAGTCATTCTTACTGTAAACTGGTATTGGTGTATTTTGATATTAGACACATAAATGTAAGCAGTTCTGGTTACATTCATGAAGATGGAGGCGATCTATACACAGATACTTGTGTTCCATTGAAAAGCCACTTTTTAACAAGAGGCAATCTTATTTAATTCAGGTGAAAAAGATTTCCTGAATATTTAAGGATCATTATCTAATGAGCATTTGAAAATGAAAACCTCTGACAGCTTAAAAAAAAAATCCACAGTTATTTTGGTGACAGTCTTTGATGAAGTTTGAATGTGGCAGAGAGAATTAATTTTTCAGGATAATGGTTGGCATAGATAATTCATAATAAGTTTAACAATTCAGGGCTCAAAGCTGTTAAATAATTGCAACTGGATTGCCAATTGGCTTTTTTCGAATCTGAAAGGGACCTTTAATGCAGTTAATATTTTGCTGAAACATAATTCAGCCTCAATGACTTTGAAAGGGACATTAATAGTTTTCTGAAAATATAACCTTGAAAATTAAATCCATTACATATTTCTAAGATTATGGATGAAACTACTCTGTCAAATAAGTCTTTACATTAGCATAATGAGGTATGAGGGGAGATATAAGTGAGAAACAGCAAGTAAAAAGTACTTTGTACCACAATTTGCCTACATTTAACCAAAATGACCTTTAAAAGCAGAGCTGAAGGGTCAGGTTTATCATCACTTTTCCAGCCTTCAAGCAATATATTTCTATTTAGCAGAACAATTTGCTAAAAACTGCTGTAGTAAGAACTATGCTTGGTCCAGCTCCCTTCCTGCAATACACAGGGTCTGAGTAGAAGCAACCTCCAAGAACAGCAGTTGGCAGCCGTCACTTCCTTGAAGCAAAACACCCAAAGTGTAGATGGCTATCACCCTGAAAAGCAGAGAAGTCTTTAAAAATGTATTCTGGAACAGACATGTGGAAAAAGAAAGTAGTGAAGCCTTACAGTGCTAAAAGAAGTTGCATGGTATGAATATGTTCTTTGCACCAAGGCAAATGTCAGATTTTCTAGACATTGAGTTATAGATGTGACTTTTTTTCTGTATGCCCAAAGAACACTATGATCGCAAAATCACATTAAAAAGGGTTATAGATTAAAATTATCAAATGGACATTTTGTTTCTTGTATTCAAACTGAATTAATTTTTCCCCCATTAATGGCCTAGATAGACTTTGATTTAAGAAATTGTCTTAACTTCAAAGGCAGCCAAGGAAAATAACGTCCAGCAGGGCATCTGACCCCTGGTGAGCATTAGTAAACATTTGTTGAGTGAACACTGAATGAATGGTCGCTGATTAATTTGAAAAGCAGGCTTTCATGTTCAGATATAGTATTGGTTAAACAAACGATTGACAGAATACTCTAGGGCAATGATATAAAATTATTGTTAAGATTTTCTCATTCTGTAAAAAATGATTACAGGAGTGTCTTTTCCCCTGGTTGGAAGCTCTGGACTGCTGTGTTTATCAAAACATCAATTTCCTTGCTGTGTCAGTGACTTTTAGGAGAGAACAAAATTGAAACTGATTCAGCAGACTGTTATGGTGTTGATGATAGGGATAAAAGAGATCCAGTGAAGCTGTTCTCCTTGACCTTTCCTGGCACTTTTTTCAGTTAAGAGGCCGTCACTATGGGAAGCAATATTATCTAAGTCCACTGAGGGCTCATCGTTAGGGGCGGTAGGGCCCATGTTGTTATAGATACATTGCACCAACATGGGAAGTTCACTTTTTTATTTAATTTGTTCTAGGAATAAAAAACAGTCTGAAGTGGTGGATGAAAAGAGCCAACTACAAATTTTAAAAGTACAATTCAACTGGGTGATGATACAATGAATGAAGACTCTAATTTAATGCATAATTCAGAGGAGTTGTCACTAGATGCCACTCTTTTCACTGTGTAGTATAGCTCAGCAGTCTGCATGGTTTCAGGTAAATGAAATGTAATAAAATCAGAGCTATAATTCCATAAACCATAAAGATGCTGTTATTTATAAAACTATAATAAACAATAATAATAAACTGCATGACACAGAGTTTAAGATTTTGATGTTATATGAAACTTTTAATATGCTTTCTTCTCTTTTAAGTGTGACACGTAATTGTTGCATCACATTTAATCATGGGTTTGGTCCAACAATATAATAATTATAGTTAAGTTGCCAAACTGTGTAACTAGTATGTTTTTTTACATTTTTAAAAAACTGAGTACTTTGAATGTAGTCCATATAATAACTACACTTGCTGTCGTGCACACTTCGATGAACATTCTTTGATTGGAAGGGGAAGAGATAGAAGAACAGAGATTGCATATATCCTGTGACTCTTTTACATCTTGAACAATTTGTAATCTGTGGATTCATTTAACTATTTCATTCATGCATGTACATATAGGAAAAAAAATAAGGACTTCTTGATGTTTAACATAATCATTTTCTCTGTGATGTTATTTTAAGCCAAGAAGTGGACAGCGCCAAATTCAATTTGGAACACACTGGCAAGTCAGATAATGTTTATCAGCTTCTTTATCTTTATGCTTCATTGCTTTTTAAATCACTTCCTTTTCTTTTCAATATTGCTAACTTCTTTTAGGTCACTTTGTGAACTTGGATCCAAATTGTCATAGCACCCATTATAACCACTAAGAAAAATAAGTATTATGAGTTAATGTTAAGCTTTTTGAAAAATTATTTGCTATATTTTTGATTCTGTGCTACTGCTTTTAACTACGTTTAAACTAGCTTAATGATCATATAATAATAAATACTGTGATGCTCATTTTTCATTAAAGAATTAAATACCCAGATTTGTCCGGGATCACAAAAAACTAACAGATTGGTTATTGAAATTAATTTCTAGAAAGTGTAGGTAAAATTCTTGACAAAATTGACCTGGGAAAGGATTTTATGAAAACTAACTTGGCAATTGCAACACCACCAAAAATAAATACATCCGACATGATCAAGCTAAAATGCTTCTTCAGAGCTAAGGGTGTTACAACTAAAGCAAACAGAAAGCCTTCAGCATTAAAGAAGGTTTATTTGCATGCTATAAACCTGATAAAGGGCTGATGACTGAAATCTACAGAAAATTCAATCTAATCAACAAGAAAGGAGCAAACAACCCTATTTAAAATGGCAAGACCCTGGAACAGAAACTTCTTTGAAGATGACAGACGAAGGGCCAACAATCACATGAAAAAATGTTCATCATCCCGAATCATCAGAGAAATGCAAATCAGAACCACCCTGCGATATCACCTAACTCCAGTGAGAATAGTCCACATTACAAAATCCTGAATCTGCAGGTACTGGTGTGAATATGGAGAGAAAGGAACGCTTTTGCACAGCTGGTGTGGGATTACAAACTAATAAAACTTCTATTGTATTAAAAGTATGGAGAATTCTCAAATAACTAAAAGAACTTCCATTTGATCCTACAATCCTATCACTAAGTATCTACCCAGAAGAAAAAAAAATCATTTTGCAAGAAGGACATTTGTACTAAAATGTTTATTGCAGCTCAATTCATAATTGCCAAGACATGGAAACAACCCCAGTGACCATTAACCCACCAATGGATTAACAAACGGTGCTATATGTGTACCATGAAGTAGTAGTCAGCCACAAGAAAAAAATGGAGACTTTATATCTTTTGTGTTTACCTGGATGGAGATGAAACACATTCTTCTTAATAAAGTATCACAAGAACAGGAAAAATGGTGTCTAATGTACTCAGGACTAATATGAAACTGACATATAGACAACTGTAAGCCCATACACAGGAAAAACACCAGTACAGTCTAGCGATGGGGAGGAGAGAGGCAAGAGAGGGAAGAGGGAAGGGGAGGGTGATTGGTGAGATCTCATCTACTGTGCACAGTGTAAGGGTGTTCAGCATGCCCCCCGGGTGAAGGGCTGTACTACAACTTGAACTTGAAGACAATGTAACCTAAATATCTGCACCCCTATATTAATCCAAAATGAGAGTAATTAATTTCTATGTAAACTAGAAGTTTCTAGGTTAATTTATAGGATTTTTCAACAAGCACAAAATTGGAAATAAAATGTACTTTGAACATGTCTCTTTGATAACTTCTTTGAAATTAAAAAAGGCTAAATGTTCAGCACTATTTTTTCATTAAGCATAGGTGAAAACAGGGAGAAAGTTGAGGACTAACTATGGTTTTCTATGTCCCTTCTTTTCTCTTATACCAATAAAATCTTCCGTGACTTCCTGACTTATCTACCAATTCCAAATATGTTATTTATAATGGAAGCTCTTTATCTTATTTTTTCTAAGTCTTGTAGAAAGCACCACCTTTTTATTGGCTTTAATTAACAACTATTAAAAATCTAAAAATAATTGCCTATTTTTTCTTTTATTTTTTATTGTTTGGGATTCATTGAGGGTACAAAGAATTAGGTTACACTGATTGAGGTTATTAGGTAAAGTCCTTCTTGTAATTATGTACCACCCCATGAGGTATGCCATACACCATGACCTGCCAAATAACCCTCCTTCCTCCCCTCTCCCCAATCCCTCATTCCCCTACCCCATCCCTTTTATTAGATCATCTACTGCCTTCATATTAAAATTGAGTACATTGGATTCTTGCTTCTCCATTCTTGTGATGCTTTACTAAGAAGAATGTGTTCCACTTCCATCCAGGTTAATAAAAAAGAAGTAAATTCTCTGTCTTTTTTTTTTTTTTTCAATTTTTGGCCAGGGCCAGGTTTGAGCGACCACCTCCAGTATATGGGGCTGGCACACTACTCCTTTGAGTCACAGGTGCTGCCCTCTCCATCCTTTTTCATGGCTGAACAGTATTCCATAGTATACATGTACCACAGCTTGTTAATGCATTCCTGGACTGGTGGGCATTTAGGCTGTTTCCACATTTTGGCAATTATAAATTGAAGTGCAATAAACAGTCTAGTGAAAATGTGCTTATGATAAAATAATTTTTTTCTTCCTGGGTGGTGCCTGTGGCTCAGTCGGTAAGGCACCAGCCCCATATACCAAGGGTGGTGGGTTCAAATCCGGCCCCAGCCAATCTGCAAAACAAAAAAATAGCTGGACGTTGTGGTGGGCACCTGTAGTCCCGGCTACTTGGGAGGCTGAGGCAAGAGAATCACCTAAGCCCAGGAGTCAGAGGTTGCTGTGAGCTATGTGATGCCATGGCACTCTACCAAGGGTGATAGAGTGAGACTCTGCCCCTACAGAAAGAAAAAAAAAGAATTCTTTTCTTCTGGGTAGGTGCCTAGTAATGGGATTGCAGGACCAAATGGGAGGTCTAATTTGAGTTTCCATACTTCCTTCCCAAAAGGTTGTATTAGTTTTCAGTCCTGTCAGCAATGTAAAAGTGTTCCCTTCTCTCCACATCCACGCCAGCATCTGCAGCTTTAAGACTTTGTGATGTGGGCCACTCTCACTGGGGTTAGGTGATATCTCAGGGTAGTTTTGATTTGCATTTCTCTGATGGTGAGGGCTTATGAGCATTTTCTCAAATGTTTGTTAGCCATTTGTCTGTCTTCATCAGAGAAAGTTCTGTTCATAGCTCTTGTCCAGAGGTACGTGGGATTCTTTACTCTTTTTCTGCTGATTGATTTGAGTTCTCTGTAGTTTCTAGTTATCAACCCTTTGTCAGATTGATACCCTGCAAATATCTTTTCCGATTCTGTAGGTTGTTTTGTTTGCTTTACTTGTTTTGTCCTGAACTGTGAAGAAGCTTTTCAGCTTAATTAAGTCCCATTTGTTAATTTTTGTTGTTGAGATGGCTGTTGATGTCTTTGTCATAAAATCTTTACCCATTCCAACATCATCAAGAGTTTCCCTACACTTTCTTCCAAGATTTTTATCATTTCATGACTTAGATTTAAATCTCTTAAATTTTTGTAAAGAGTGAAAGGTGTGCATTGAGATTTTATTCAGTACTCCCAGCACTATTTGTTGAATAGGGATTCAGTTTTCTACTGAATTGCTTTTGTTTGGTTTATCAAAGATCAGATGGGAACTAGACTGGTTTCATCTCATACTTTTCTATTCTGTTCCATACGACTATGTCTCTATTTTTGTGCCAATACCACAATGTATTGATTACTGTGGACTTGTAATATAGCCTAAAGTCTGGTAGGGTGATTCCTCTGACTTTGTTTTTAATACTAAGAACAGCCTTTGCTGTACAAGGTTTTTTTCTGGTTACATACAAATGAAGTTCTATTTTTTTCCAGTTCTTCAAACTACGATGTTGGTATTTCATTGAATCTGTATATTGCTTTAGGTAGAATAAACATTTTGACAATGTTGATTCTTCCCAGCTAAGAGCAGGGTGTCTTCTCTAATTTCTTTTCTTAGGGTTTGATAATCCCCTTTGAAAAGATCTTCAAACTCTTTTTGTTAGGTATATTCCTAAGTATTTAATTTTTTTTGAAGCTACTGTGAAGGGAATTGTGTCCTTGATTTGCTTCTCAATGTGGTTGTTATTGGCATATACAAAGGCTACTGATTGGTGGACATTGATTTTATACCCTGAGAAATTACTGTATTTCCTGATTATTTTCAGGAATTTTGTGGTTGAATCTGTGAGGATTTCTTTATGATGTCATATCATTAGCAAAGAGGGAGAATTTGACCTCCTCTGCCCCTGTTTACATGTCCTTTATATCCTTCTCTTGCCTGATTTCCTTGGCTAGAACTTTCAAAACTATGTTGAATACTAGTGGTAATAGTGGACATCTTTGTCTGGTTCTAATTCTAAGTGGAAAAGCTGTCAGTTTTACACCATTCAGTGTGATGTTAGCTGTGGGTTTGTCACAGATGGCTTCAATAAGCTTAAAAAATGTGCCACCTATGCCTATTTTCTTAAGTGTTCTTGTTAGAAAAGGATGCTGAATTTTGTCAAATGCTTTCCCTGCATCTATTGAAATGATCATATGGTCTTTGTTTTTGTTTCTATTGGTATGGTGTTTTACATTTATGGATTTGCGTATGTGAAACCAGACTTTCATCCCTTGGATGAATCCTACTTGATTGTGATGTATAATTTTTTTCAATGAATAGCTGCAATCTATTAGCTAATATT
>CAUYRH010115603.1:0-35520 GCA_963574655.1 Perodicticus potto | reverse complement strand
GCCGTGGCGTCACACAGCTCACAGCACCCTCCAACTCCTGGGCTTAGGTGATTCTCTTGCCTCAGCCTCCCGAGTAGCTGGCGCCCACAACACCCGGCTATTATTTTTTTTTTTTTTTACGACATATCTTCATTAAGCTTCATGCTGCTCATCATCAGGGCACAGCCTGCTGTCTTTCACTCACATAGCTGCCTGCACATCCATGTGCAAAACCATCTATCTGAAAAGACAACCTAGAAATATAACAAATGTCTATGCACAAAACTTACAGAAGAGTAATTTTTATCAGTAAAGATCAGCTCACACAGGAAGTTATATCAAGAAACTGATCTAAGAGACTTGCTTTGGATCAACATGAACTTCATCATGTTGAGAGCAGAAATTATATTTTGGGGCAATTAATCAAGGTAAAAAGTAATTATTCAAATACACTAAAAATTAAACACATTTAGAAAAGGAAAACTCCTTCCTAAGCACTAACAGTTCAATGCCTGGGATTTCAAGGTGCAGAGTTTTCTGTTTGAACAATCGAGAAATGGGTAAATGGGGAAAGGGGCTGACTCACTTCCAAGAGCTTCAGTTCCTGCACACAGCTGTGCAGCAGCTCTAGGGCGCGCTGAGCCACCTCCCACGGTCTCTGCAGGAAGAGCAGCAGGGTGCACTGGCGAGAGAACAGGTAACTGCGCAGATCTAACAGGGCGGCTTCTTGCCTCTGTATCAACTCTCGCTTCTCCATATCTATGGGCTTTCGAAGGATCAGTCCATTCCAGCTCTTCACCGGCTGGCAGAAAAAAGCCAGCCAGTTGGCACCATCTAAACAAACACACATCATGAAAGGCGCTGACTGCGGGTACCACACCTTACTGAGATTCTCGCTCAGGATGAGAGGCCTTGGGCACAAGCAAGCAGCTTAATAACTGATGACTCTGCCCCGTCCCCCTCCCTTTAGTCCTGAGGTTCTCCACTGAGCTTCAGCACCTGGTGGCTGCGCACAGAACAACATGACCAGGCAGCAAGGCACACCAGCCTCTGGGCCCAGAAAGCTGGGAGCAGGAACTAAAGGGGTCAGGGAGCATCTGGAGGCCTAGACAGTGAGTGCCCCCTTTCCCTGTGACCTGCAGTGTGCCTGTTACCCTGATCTCCTGGGACTTAAGTCTTCCTTAGATTGCATTTTTTCCTACTTATTTCCCTACCTGTGTCAAGTTCCTAGAAGGGAGAAGAACAGGCAGGGGGTAGAGGGCTGAGCAGCAGCAATCAGGGAAAAACCCTTGCCTGTTACAGTATTCAATAAGGCTCCCTAAATATGATATTAAATGTAAGAACCTACAATAACAAGTCATTAGGATCTTTATGGAAAAAAACTTAATCTATTTTTCTCTTTCCAAAAGAGGTATCAAACCGGTTCACTCCATACTCTTACTAGGACACAACTGGGTGTGACATGCTAAGCATCAGAAGTGCCAGCCACAGCTGACAGCGCCCTTCGCTGAGCTGAGCTTCTCCCGTAATCCCTACACCAGCAATGCTCCTTGCCAGGCCCTGCCCCAGGATTCTCCTGGGGTACTCCCACATGTCATCAGGCCTCTGTGCCAAGGGCACCTCCTCAGAGGGGCACCTCAATCCCTGTCTAAGCTTCCAAGGCACTTACCTCACTCTCACCCTCAGCCATATCCCTCTCTGCAGTCTATGCTTATTACCATCCCACATGAGGCCCACATGTGCTCCTGTGCCCATGGCCCTTTCAGGGAAGCTCCTGGAGGGGATTTTGTTTTGCTTTATTCCTCACTGTATTTAGAACAGTGCCTGGTACATGGGGGCCCATAGTTAAATATTTACTGAATGAAAAAAACAAAAATAATCAATTTTTTGACAATAATGATAATTCAGCCATAAAATTTGGTCTAGGCTTGCTTACTTTTGGATTTTAAATTGCTCAAGATTTATTTTAAAACTGAGAGAAAAAAATGTGAAATATAAGAAATATGTAAGGGTTTGTTTTGTTTTTAGAGAGAGGGTCTTACTCTGTCACCCAGCTGTAGTGCAGTGGCACAATCACAGCTTAGTGCAACCTCAAACTCCTGGGCTCAAGTGATCCTCCCGCCTTAGCCTCCCAAGTAGCTGGAACTACAGGTGAGCCACACCCAGCTTGTGTAAGATATTTAAAAGACATATCTGTGAAATAAGACATAAAAAAAATACAAGAAATACAGTTGTACTTCTTCTGATTTTTTTAACTTAATTAGTAAATACTTTTCACTCGTTATGTGTTTATATTCGCATGTTAGCAGAGTAAAATACCCAAACCCGAACGTCATTAAAAACTGGCTTGGAGTGAGTATCCACTAGTGATATTCATTATCACTTCTAGAGTAGGGACAGTGCCCATAGTGGGAAGTGACATCTGCCTACACAGAGGCTCTCCAGCTGACACCAGGATTCCCCAGAATCACTCCTTTCTTCAAACACAGTGACAAGGCAAAGATGTCTACAAAGAGCAATGCTTATGGTGGCAAGAAGCAGAAAACCACCCAAATGTCCAACACCAGGGACAATTTAATAAACTCTCAGGAATGCACACTGTGAAAGAAAATGATCTTAGAACTTGATGTGTTAACTTGGAGAGGTAGCCACAATGGATTTTTAATAAGAAAAGGAACTACATAGAGATGTCTGAATAATACCATTTCTATCAAAATACAAATTAGCAAAAAGCAAGGACAATTATCAATGTTTTTCTTTATATATGGTTTCATTGTGCTAATTCTGTAATTTTAGAAAGATTTAAGATACTATTTAAAAGCTTAAAAGAAAGATGAATATCCATTACAAGGGTGTCATAACAGAACTCACAGCAATGAGCCCTCAGGTTGCCTAAGACAACCTGTGAAGGGAGGTGAAAAAGACTTCCTCCCTTCCTAACAAGGTGGCATGGGAGTATTGCTAGCAGGCTAAGTTGCAGAAATAATACTTTATACCTGAAAATAGCTTTTTAAATGCTTTTAATACTTAAGATTCTTCTAAAAAGTGAAAGTGACTAATTCTTAATGCTCATTTCATTTCCTATAAGAATCCTGAGAATACTGCTGATATAATTTATACATGGCAGCTTCCAGACTATCTGAAGGTGGGGAGACTCCTGAGACAGCCCTCGTCGCTGAGAGCGCTACTCACCCCCGGCCCCGAAGTTGACGACGTACTGGGAGAAGAGGGCATCCAGCTCGTCGTACTGTACCAGCGCATCTTCGAACTGCTGCAGCATCTCAAAGACAAAGGCAAGCTCCTCCTTCACCCCGGTAAGTTTTAGAAAAAGAAAAATCACAAATCCACATTGGAACAAGGTATAGGCATTAAAGACGACAACAAGAAAAAGTGAGCAGCATCAAGAGTGGCGTGCACGCTGCACTAAGCAACACTCCATGTGACGACCCTGACACGCCAATGTTCACGCACACACAAGGGGACTCGCCCACGGTGATTTCCAAACACCTGCCTTGACCTCAGCAGCACTGGACACAACTGGTCAGTCTCCTCTCGTCCGCTGCCTGCATTTTCCCCTCCCTCTCCACTGCAGCTCCTCATCTGCCTGCTGGTTCCTACCATACTCCAAGCTCTCCGCTGGAGGCCCCCAGGGCTCACCCCTGGACTTCTCTTTCTACACTATTTCTTCTTAGTGATCTTACCCAATGCGTGGCTTTATGTGCCACCTACGAATTACAACCACCATGCGTGTAACTGCAGCACAGGCCACCCTTGTGGCTCCTCCTGCGCTCAGCATCCTCACGCGGATGCCTCACAGTCATCACAAGCCTGCACGGCCCACCTGAATTCCAGTCCTTTCCCAATATTCGCTCTACCACAGCTTTGCCCATGTCAATCTTTGAGCAGTCCCCAAGCCCTTCAAATTCTGCTTCCCAACCCCTTCTCAGCATCCCCTCTGATCCGCTCATTCAGCTCTACCACCAAGGCCCCTGCCTCCTGCCCACATGCACGGGGCACAAAGCTGCCTCGGGGCCTCTGCACTGCTTCCTACAGCCTGGAACACTTCTTCCCTCTTCCTTCAAATGTCCACATGGCAGCTCTTCACTGGTTCAGTGAGGCCGTCAACCAACCCTTACTTAGACTGCCCACCCCGCCTTAGCCCCACATCTCTGCGTCTTGGTACTTGGGTTCTGCCGTCTGTATTATGTGCTTGCTTGTGTCCCCTCCACTATTATACAAGCTGGTGAAAACTGCTTACTGACACCATCCCAGCACCTAGAAGAGTGCCTGACACATGCTGGTATATTTGTTGAACAAAAAATGTGAGAAGACAGACACGGATGATTTTTTAAAATGTCTATTATTGCACATTAAAAAGTAAACCCAGGAGGGTGTGCACATGTATCATCTACATCCTGACGTGTTCAAGTACTTGGGACCCAGCCCACCTTATGCATTTGCAGAGCTATTCTGAGACCCCTACAGGCCCGGTCCCGCTCAGTGGGTGAGAACCAAGAGCACCCTTTCCTGGCTGTAACTATGCTGACCACGTAAATGCACCTCGGTTTCTGTCCCTGGGTAATGAAGATCCCCGTATATGAGGTAAGCACCAGTTTCTGTCAGCTACCATCCTCTCTGCAGCCCAAAGCAGCAGGGCAGAACAGTAGGGGACAATACCCATACCACCCACTCCAGAGCCCTAGGACTGCATAAAGCTCTCTTTCACATCTCCTTCCCCTGAAAGTGCTGGTGGGCAGCATTTTATAAGAGAAACTGCTAGGCTATGTTGAATGTTCTTCTCTTCATGAACTATTTTCTTTTTTTCTTTTTTGAGACAGAGTCTCATGTCACCCTCGGTAGAGTGCCGTGACATCACAGCTCACAGCAACCTCAAACTCTTGGGCTTAAGCGATTCTCTTCCCTCAGCCTCACAAGTAGATGGAACTATAGGCGCCCACCACAACGCCTGGCCATTTTGTGGTTGTTGTTGTTGTTTTAGTTGTCACTGTTGTTTGGCAGGCCTGAACTAGATTCGAACCTGCCAGCTCCGGTGAGCTACAGGCACTAAGCCCTCTTCATGAAGTATTTTCAAAAAGGAACACTCCAATGAACTAATTGTTTTTCTTTTTAATTGTGATAAATAAAAATGAAATTGACCATCTTAACCATTTCTAAGGTTACAGTTCTGCGGTGTTACATGTGTTCATGTCACTGTACAGCCAGTCTCCAAAACTTTCCACTTCCCCAAACTGAAACTGTCCCCATTAAACACTAATTTGCCATGCTCCTCCCTGCTCCCCACCCAGCCGCTGGAGCCCAACCACCCTACTTTCCATCTCTATGAGCTGACGGGCCACATGTGAGTGGAGCCACAGGGTCCTAGTCCTTGTGTGTGTGGCTTATTTCACTGACCATCATGTCCTCAGCAGCCACCCACCTTGTACCCTGTGTCAGGATTTCCTTCCATACCCATTTTTACTTCTGAGCTAACTTTAGACTTACAGAAATAGTGGCAATAATAATAATAATAATCATTGCATCGAGTTTCTATACAGTCCTTACTTAGCTTCCTATAACATTAATATCTTATGTAACTGTAGTACAATTATCAAAACCAGAAAATTAACATTGGCACAACACTAATAAGCAAATGATCCTTATTTGAATTTTAGCAGTTTTTCCACTAATGTGCTTCCTCCTGATCCAGGATGTCCTCTCCCCCAGGCCCCCGCCACCTGCTGCGGCCTGTCAGTCTCTCTGGCCTCCCTGCCTCAGGTGGCCTGGGCAGCCTTGTCTAAAGTTCCTCTGGGTTCATCTGGTACGCTGGCCTGACTGCCAAGAGAGTATTTGTTTTTACATAGATACATGTCTTTCTCAGGATACCTTCATCAAGGAGTCTGTAATATGGACAGTGCCTCTCACGGGTGAAGCAGGCCTCGACCATCTGATGAAGGTGGTTACAGACCTGGCTACCGTCTGTAGGTGAAAGACATCTCAGGGGTCATGTGAATACACAAAGCCACTCTTCTCAGGCCTTCGCCCACCCCTCAGCATCCACCACCGGTGGTCCTGTGTCCAACAGTCCTTACTAAGGTGCTTACCTAAAAGTGATGCTCTATTTTGCTTTCCTTCTACACTGATCTATGAAATTCTTCTGTAGGCAAGAGCTGAAACTTCTCCTAGTTTAATGTATTTAATTTTTTTAAATTTATTTAATTAAAGTTTAATTTACACTTTAATTAAGTTGAATTTATTTAATTAGTAAATAGTTAAATTTGCTAATTTAACTATTTAGTTGTATCAAAATAGTCTCATGGGTATGAATTTCACTCCTTTGTTAAAGCCTAACTCTATCATTATTTATCCTATCACTTAATCCAGTCCAGCTTTGGCCCCTGGAGGCTCCTTTGGGTGGTGCTGCTGTTGTGTCAATGGTCCCGTCTTTGCCGTGTATTCTCTCACTTTCTGGTTCCAGAGATAATCCAGCTCTATTGTGTCTCTTCCTGCTCCAGTCCAACAATCAACCATTTCTACAAGGACCCCGAGTCCTTCTACTGGAGAACAGAGTTTAGAAACCACGAGCTTAGCACAAGTTTGCTCCTTGCTGCTGGGGTGCTGTTTCTATGCCATGTCAGTGGACGGACCAAGGCGTGCATGTATACTGACCCTCACACATGCACATGTCTGTATTTCTCAACCTACCTATCCATCCACTCACCCACCCATGTACCCATCCTTTTAGTCATCCATCCATCCACCCACCCACCCATTCATCCATCCGCCCATCCGCCCATCCACCTATCCACCCATTCACCTATCTACCTACTCATCCATCCACCCATCCACCTGTACACCCATTTATCCATCCACCCATACACCTATGGGTTGGTTCATACGGACACCTCCAATCCCAACCCAACCCCACTGGCCCCAGTGAGCCTCTTGCTGTCCTTGTTTATAACTCTCAGGGACTAAGCTCAATAAGCTGGAAGGGTAAAGAGACAGAGCAACCAGAAAAGTCTATAACGCATGAACCACAGAGGGGATTATTATACTCAAACCCCCTTACGTGTACTACATTTTCCAAATGCCTCCAAGACATAAGCTTCAGAAAAAGAAATAGAAATCAGGCCAGGCATGGTGGCTCATGTCTGTAATCATAGCACTCTGGGAGGCCGAGGCAAGTGGATTGCTTGAGCTCATGAGTTAGAGACCAGTCTGAGCAAAAGTGAGACCCTGTTTCTATTAAAAACAGAAAAACTAAGGCAAGAGGATCGCTTGAGCCCAAGTTGGAGGCTGCTGTGAGCTATGATGCCACAGCACTCTACCCAGGGCGACAGCTTGAGACTCTGTCTCAAATAATAAAAAGAGGGTGGCGCCTGTGGCTCATCGAGTAGGGCGCCAGCCCCATATACCGAAGGTGGCGGGTTCAAACCCAGCCTCAGCCGAATTGCAAAACGGAAAAATAGCTGGGCATTGTGGCGGGCGCCTGCAGTTCCAGCTACTCCGGAGGCTGAGGCAAGAGATTTGCCTAAGCCCAAGAGCTGGGGGTTGCTATGAGCTGTGTGACGCCACGGCATTCTACTAAGGGCGATAAAGTGAGACTCTGACTCTACAAAAAGAAAAAAAAAAAGAAAGAAAGAAATCAAAAGTTCTAATCAGATGGATCTTTCATTTATTCAAAGTGACCATCTCTTCAGTAATTAATACATAATTGATATGTAAATATGAAAATTATGCTTTCTCACTGAAAAGATGGTGAATAAAAACAAGGAACCTTAAGAGAAGTACTCCAGTAAGAAGAACTTTTATTATCATCCCACATCACTTAAGACTTTTCTTTTTAGCCAGTACAGTGGCTATACCTATAATCCTAGCACTCACGGAGGCCAAAATGGGTAAACCGCTTTAGCTCAGGAGTTCTAGACCAACCTGAGCAAGAGCGAGGAAAAAACTAGCTGGGTGTTGTGGCAGATACCTATAGTTCCATCTACTTAGGAGGCTGAGGCAAGAGGATCACTTGAACCCAAGAGTTTGAGGTTGCTATGAGCTAGGATGCCACAGCATTCTATCCAGGGCGGCTGAGTAAGACTCTGTCACAAAAAATAAACAACAACAACAAAAAACTTTTCTTTTTAAAAGGAAAAAAGAACTAATTATAAACCAATTTTAAAAGCCTAGACATTTTTGTAAATTACAGTAAAAAAAACCCCAGCTTAATAATTGGAACCCAAGGTTATAAAACAAAACTACAGAGAGAAAGTACTCAGTACTCATCATTCAATCACAGCACCTTGCTGTGAACAGATACCTTTACCCCTATAATTGGGGTGCCTCTGCAGAATTCATTTCCACGTAGACAACCCAGAAGGCACCTGAGATGTAAACAAAGCCAAGACTCCGCTGAGGACCAGGCTCCAGACCTGGCTGGATGCCGAGCCTTGGCCACAGGAGGCTGGCTGGGTGGCCCCGGGGATCACCTCTGCTCCGTATCTGCTCTGGCTACTACTTCAGTTTCTAGCTTTTAAAACCATCCCAATTAGAACCACCATGACAGGTGCCTTAATCACAAATAAAAAAAGAGGGAGGGAGGAAGGGAAAGCGGGAAGAAAGGAAGAAAGAAACTGTTACTTCTATAATTAGTGAAATACCTGAACCATGAAATATTCACAAAAGCTCCAGCCTGGCTCAGTCCTCTTCTCCCTCAAGGTTCTCATGTCATCCTCAAACTTGCCTAGGTTTTTGGTAAAAGACATAAGAAGCAATGTCCTGAGTTTGGTCAGGAAGGCATTCCAGGATTCCTGAGTTCGAGAAGAGTCCTTCAAGGGGTCAGAGAGCACGACACACCTGCAAAGACATGAATGGACTATCTGCAAAGAGCCTCCACGCACAGCGCCAATGCTCACTGCTGCCCTTCGCCTGAGCCTCAGCAGTTCCTTCCACCTCCCTCCCTCCCTTTTGTCTTTAAATGGCAGTGAAAAACAGCTGGGCATGGTGGTTCATGCCTGTACTCCCAACACTTTGGGAGGCCAAGGTGGAAGGATCACTGAAGGCCAGAAGTTCAAGACCAACCTGAGCAACACAGCAAAACCCCATCTTTACAAAACGTAGGAAAATTAGCTGGGCATCTTGTACGCCCAGCTATTCAGGAGGCTCAGGTAGGAGGATCCCTTGAGCCCAGAAGTTGAAGGCTACAGTGAGCTACTCTAGCCTACATTACAGAGTGAGACCCCGCCCCTCCCCTCAAAATATATATAGTGAAAGACAACATGAGGCAGCTGGTGAGGCCCTAGCTAGGCAGGAAGAGGCTTCAGCACAAACTGGTCTGTTGCCACGTGGGCAAGAGTCCTGCACAAGCTCCAGGAGAAGTCAGTGCAGCTGGTGTGTGTAGAAGGAGGGGTACAGGAGCAGTTTGAGCCTTAGACCCACCTCCAGGTCCTCTAAAAAGAGATGATTGTCCCCACTCACTTCCCTCACTGGCCCTGCCCACTTCGGGTCCACGTGATCAACAAGGGAAGTTCAGACTTCTGGTGTAGCACATGAGGACATGACAACTGGACCCATCCTGCTGTCTAGTTTTAATTCCTCCTATTCCCAGTTCAAGTCCACTAATTTCACATGCTCTCCCTGCTTCATCAAGCACATTCCTATTCACCCAGACATCACATCCTCAAGGACCTCCCCATCACCACCCTCCAGCTGCTCTGCCCTCTGGGTTCCCAGTGTGATCACACTTTCCCTCTCTGTAGGTCTGTCTCTCCCACCAGCCTGTGAGTGCTTCAAGGGCAGGGTTAATGAAGGATTAGGTAAAGGCTTGGCATGCTACTACTTAACAGGGTTAATAAAGGATTAGATAAAGGCTTGGCATGCTACTACTTAACATAGAGCTCTGAAACAAGTTAGCTACAAAGAGACTGTACCCATGGTGCAAAAAAATCAAAGACACAAAATTACAAGAAATTTTCCAATGGATTTGGAAAATGCAACGTGTTCATGAATAGGCTTGAAATTGTAACTGTCTTTAGCCTTTACAACTGTACTTAAGAAAGAGGATAAATAAATCTGAACTCAGAATAAGATTAAAATACTTAATGCTATGAACTTCAGCATTTGTTCTTAGTAACTATTTTACAAAGATTCCCAACAAGTAGCAAAATAAACTGATTCTAAGTTTCACCTTCTCTGCGTCCCAGCATGTCCTTTGAGGGGATGGCTAAATCTACAGAACTATAAATCAGTGGACAAAAAAGGTGAAGCAGAATACACTCTACATGTCTTACAAGAAGAAAACTTAGAAGTTGGTAGCTGCTTTAATTCCCATCAATCCTCCCCACTGAAAGGGACCAGAGCCAGTTCACGCCTCAGTTCCCCCAAGGACGGCAGCACATTATCACTGCACAAGCTGCCAGGACAGTCTAACCTGGGCAGTGGCTGACATCACAGCCACCCTGAGCAGCTGGGCCCCAAGGGGACAAGGAGCTCTAGCCTGGAACTTCGGAGCATCACTGGGCTGCTGCTGGCACAACTACTAACAAGCCAACCCTCTCCCTTGGCCTTATTTACCAAAAGGTTGAAAAGTAAACAAAACCTTTTACCAAGCAGTTTTCCTTTAAGGAATTTATCTTGAAATAATTAAAGATGTTTACAACATTTGAGCTACAAAGACGTTCATAATACTGTTGTTTATAGTGATAAGTAAGCAATAACCTGTAAGTCCAGTAGAGAACTGTATAATTTATGGTATGATAGTACTGTGGAATATTATACACTTGTTAATGATGAGGGTAAAGAGTTACATTTATTACAAAGTGAAAAAGCAAATATAAAACATTATACACAGTACGATATCACTTCAATATACATGAGTGTTGTATGTATACATAATGAGAAAAAAGTCTGGAAAAGCAATACTAAGAGTTAATATTCATTTTCTTTTTGTTCATTCTTTTTTATAATAAAGAGAATATTATTATTCTCTCTATATATAATAAAGAAAATATTATTATTTCATTATAATTCTACAATGAAGACACATATGTAAAATCAAAATTAAACACAAGTATACAGTTAAAAAATAGTAGGCCTTTTCAGGGTAAAGTATTACAATATTTTCAAAGGCCAGAAATTATACTACGTAATAAAACAACTGTCAATACTGATGGTACTAAATTCAAATTTATGAATATCTGATCAAGATTTTTACATTAAAAAAATAGATTTGTTAAAAAGTGGCTTTGCAAATTAATGAAAATCAAAATAGTAGAAGGCATATTTAAACCTACTGAAGATGAAATATTAAAAAGTTTATTAAGTTAAATTTTATGTATAAAGAATAGTCACTAAAAACCACATTAATTTTAAAAAGGCTCAGCAGAAACATATTTTTGGAAATTAAAGATTATAAGACAGACTTTGAAGTAATCAATAGGTACTTTGCAAAAATCATCATATAATTTGAACATTTCACAAGCTGACATTCATATACCTCATTAGTACCAACTTGTTTAATTAATACAACCCCAAATAAATACAATTTCTTTTGCTGTATTAACAAACATGTCAGTGGCCACTTGGTTCTTTCTGCCCTCAGCCCTGCCCCGTATGTTCTCCCAGCATTGGCCCTTTCCCCTGGACTATATTGCGGAGCTCTCTTCCTTCCAGGCTGCACCACAGTATACTCTTTTCAGAACCAAAAAATGTCAGTATTTGAACAATAGTCAGGGAAAGGGCACTCATTGTTTACAGCATCTTGTTAAACTGTTAAGCTAATTTCTTTGGCTAGTTAATTTATGAATAATTTCAGAAAAAGTTTCCACAGGTCCAGACTGCATAAATTTCTCTAAAATTTGTTGAGCCATCAGCTCAACAATCTAATTATTTAAGTCAAATATAAATAAAGCAAATTTGAATAATTGTGTGGAACATGAAAAAGGCTTCACGGCTCAGCACCTGTAGCTCAAGCGGCTAAGGCGTCAGCCACATACACCAGAGCTGGTGGGTTAGAATCCAGCCCGGGCCCGCCAAACAACAATGACAGCTGCAACCAAATAAATGGCCGGGCGTTGTGGCGGCGCCTGTAGTCCCAGCTACTTGGGAGGTGGAGGCAGGAGACTTGCTTGAGCCCAGGAATTGGAGATTGCTGTGAGCTGTAATGCCACAGCACTCTATCCAGGGCGACAGCTTGAGGCTCTGTCTCAAAAAAAAAAAAAAAAGAATCCAGCCCGGGCCTGCCAAACAACAATGATAACTATAACCAAAAACAGTCGGACATTGTGGTGGGCGCCTGTAGTCCCAGCTACTTGGGAGGCTGAGGCAAGAGAATCGCTTAAGCCCAAGAGTTGGAGGTTGCTGTGAGCTGTGACGCCACAGCACTCTACTGAGGGTGACATCATGAAGCTTTGTCTCAAAAAAAAAAAAAAAAGGCTTCTACCGGTGGCCCCCTGTGGCTGCTACACACCCAGGACTGTCCCCTCTGCCCCCCAGCCCTCACTGCACCCACACACCACTTCTTAGCCCCCCACTGCATTCTGGCCACCCAACAGCAGGCTCTCACAGCACTCTGGAACCTTCTCATCTGGTACTTGCCACTGTGAACCTGGTGGCTTCCACTGTCTCCCCAGGACCGGGGTGTGTTCAAGCACTAAGCTATTAGACAGGGACCATCAGTCCCATAGGAGCTAATGTGCCAGCCGGCTCAGCTAGGAGCAGCAATGCAGAAGCAAAGGGAGGTGAGTTACACTCAGAGACAGCAAGACACACGGGACAGAAACCCGTGCAGTTAACTGAAAAAACTAACAATCAAACTTCTGGGCTCCCTCCAGAGTTTCTAAAGGATAAGTAAGTAAATAAAGTAGCATGTCAAAAAATAAATAAATAAATAAATAAAGTTTCTAAAGGAATTAAGTCAGCATTTTATAACTTCTATTCTTAGGAACTCTTAATAGGTATGACAGAAAAAAAAAAAAAAGAAAGAAAACACAGGGTCTCATAGTTTGAAAACTTTAAAGCACCCTATTCTATGCAAGTACTACAAGGGTCTCAGTACCAGTCTTCAGAAAGGATCTGCCACGTGGGGGCTCCAGGACTCCGGAGCCCAGAGCCACCCTCCCAGGCAGCACACTGGGGAGTTCCTGCCAAGATGGGAACTCCACCAAGTCAGAGGCCAGAGCTGCCCACACTCCCTCACTGGAGACGGCTGGGTGAATATGCACTTCCACCTGGAAGCCAGCAATCTGCACCACCCAGGTAGCAACCAAATGAGGCACAAAGACGCACTTACCTGTCACTCTGTTTATTACAAAAGTCATTTCTTATTTTGTCCACAATAGAAGTTCGGGGAAGGATGTTGGTTTTGTTTTTTTTCTTGGCATCATTTTCAACTACCACTATTAACCAGTCCACAGAGCTATGAGCTTTCAGAACATTCTGCCATTTGGTGAGGTCATCTTTTACAGTAGCTTTATACACTTCAGTATCCTAAAAATAAATAAGTCATGGTAAGCAAGTTAATCAACGCCCTTTGGTTTACACGGCCAATGTGTCTAATAACAGAGCCCGGCGGCCACAATGCTTTCATTAAAGCACAAGCTGGGTGAAAAGCCCAGTGGACGACTAAGCCTGTAGCACTCTGTGCAGACCTGACAACACGCGCACAGTCCCAAGTACTGGGGACATTGAGGGAAGCGAGCAGCAAGGTCCCTGAGGCTGAGGTGGGGAGTGAGAGAGTTAAGCAGGCTGCCCACGGCAGTGCAGCCCATTAGGCAGGTTGGAGCTGTAAACCCAGGTCTGCGGTAAACAAGCACTCTGGGCACAAACAAGCACAACATGACCACCATCCCACCGCGGGCCAGGCCCTGTGGTGCTGCAGCCTGGGTGGGAACCCAGGCCAGCCTCCCACTGCAGACCCTCTGCTCTCTGCAAGTCCATGGAACTGTTCCAATCACAAACCCACAAAGGCCATCTAAGAAGCAAGGTGGCTTTAGCTGAGACCCCCCAGGAAGAAGGCTTCCCAGTGATAGATGAATCATGGGGCTCAACAGGAAGCACCTCAGTTCTCAAAACCCACCCCATTTCTCAATTAGAATCTTAAACTTGAGCCTGCCACAAAGGATCCCTCCTCCATGGAATCAAAGCAGTACAGCTAACTTATCTTCCAGCAAACAGACACCTTCCTGGTTATTTGTAACCTTATTTGTAAATCGCTTTTATGCTCCATCAATCCACTCAGATTCTAATTCCATTTAAATCCAGAAAATCTAAAACCAAGTCACTTAATTAGGCACTGAGAAAATTTTGGAAACAATAATTAGGAGTTATTGTTTAAATATATACTTTTCTCTCTTTTAATACTTCTAACCATCCTCCCTTTATTTCTTTGGGTTTTTCAGTCACTCCTGAATAATGCTGCTAATAGACATAAGCTAATCTGAGAGAGCCGCAAGTGAGTTCAATCCTAAATTCTGCATTTTGGTTCAACTTACTAAATACAAAGTTCTAAAAGCAGTAATTTTCATTTTCTCTTGATTTTAAAAACTGCTATCTCCTGATTTAAATTACAAATACAATATGAATAATAACTTCTACTTAAAAAGTGAGACAAGAACCATCCTGCAAAAATCAATTTTCTGCAAATATCCAACAATAAGTTAATACATGGTGCATATTTTGCACGAAAGGACAGTTTTTAGGACAAAGCATAGACTTTACAATGCTGGTACGCTGCTGTCCTTCCCAGAGTCCCAAATGCTTTTGGGAACAGAAACCAAAGGCCAGCGGGGCCCACAGCCTCCAACTCCAGAAGCTTTAAGACAAAGAGCAGCGCAGAGTGCCTGCCTGCACACAGCATGCCCAGCAGTCACAGGGTGAGCCACCCAGGAAGCTTGTGAACACCTCCCTGGCCATTCCAAGGCCCCAAGCACCCTCTACCCAGACCCCTGCCTGCCCCCACCCCAGGAGAAGAGTCCTGGCCACAGGCTCTCCACATAAGACAGGGCCTACCACACCCCAAGGGGACACCCTCACATCTCTGCTAACTCAATTTGCAGGGATTCTCCAGAAGAGACCTCCCAAACCAGAAAACAGGGCAGAAGGAACACAGACATTTCACACAGCTCTAAGGAATCAACTCTGAGCTGTCAGTTGACTTGATGCAGCCATCGCTCACCACCATAAACCAACAACGTGACATCATGAAGACGACTCCACAACTCATAAGACGACCAGGCCATACCAATGAAGATAATGCCAATAGTTTCTACTAAAAACAAAGCTAACGCTCCCATCCCTGTGAGCAGGGAGGAGTGACACAGCCAGACAGCTGACCCAAAGGATAAGGTGCCCACAAAGGGGGCAGCAGCCAAGGGTAGGACATCAAGGCCAACATGGGACAAAGAGGACGTCCTCGGGGGAGACAGGCCTCCTGGGTAAGAGGTCGGCAAGGTAAAGGAGGGTATCCAGGTGGTGGCAGAGCGAGGTATAGCATAAGACGTGAGACCTCAAGTGACAGGATGAATGAACTCAGGGCTGGCACGGGCATCAGAGGCCATGCAGGGCAGAGAGGGCATGGCTGTGGGTGCCTCCCTCAGGGGGTGAGGCAATGAGGAAATTTGAGCCAGGAGGAAATAACCAGCGCAGAGTCAGCCAAGGGAAGGAGCAAGGCACCCTCCTCTTAGAAGTAGGGTGACAAGAGAATGGTTGCAGAAAGGGAATTACCCCAATCAGCAAATAGATGAAGAATCAGCACTAGAACCTCCCTGTCGGGAAAAGGGGTTATAAATATGCCAAGGGAGGAAACCAGAACCAATCCGGTGGTGCTGGACTGGACGGTGTGCATGTGTGTGTGCAGGCACATCGTCCAGCTATGCCCACTGCGAGCTCACCAGCAAAGAGCACCCCCAGATCTACATCCTGGTTTCCACATACAATTTCCCATTGGCAGAAGTCAGTGCTCCTTGGAGAGACGGCTGCCCCAGGGAAGGAGCACAGGGAGAACAGGATAAGCCTAGAACATTCTCATGCCAGCTAAGAGGCTTCTTTTAAAAGAGCAAATATCAATACATATTATAAAAATGTAATAAGTGCAAGTCTTATTCTGGCACAAAATAGACAATGATCAATAGATCAATGTCCAGAGTACTGTGCATAAAGGATGTTAGTTTAAAATAAAGGTGTTGGCCCACACCTGTAATCCCAGCAATCTGGGAGGCCAAGGCAGGTGGGTTACTTGAGCACAGAAGTTGAGAGCAGCCTGAGCAAAAGCGAGACCCTGTCTCTAAAAAATATCCAGGTGTTGTGGTGAGCTCCTGTAGTCCCAGCTACTCAGGAGGTTGAGGTAAGGTCACCTGAGCCCAAGAGTTTGAGGTTGCTATGAGCTATGACACCACATCAAGGGACATTCTGTCTCAAAAAAACAATAATAATAATAAAATAAAGGTGCTATTTCCAATAAATGGAGAAAAGACAGACAATTTTGAAATAGTACTAGGCCAATTTGCTTCCCAGTTAGACCCTCAACCTCCACAGCCCCTAACTATATAAAAATATCTTGAAACTAAACACATACAAATATAAGAATCAAATTATAAAATTATTAAAATAGAAGAGAAAATCAGTTATCTTCAGATAGACAAGGCTTCCCTAAACAAGAAACATTATCCAGAAACCATTTTTTAAATGACACATTTCACTCCATAAAAATTACAATAGTTATAAGTATCTACACACCAAATAACACATCAACACAACTACCTACACAAAACAGCAACAACAGAAGAGGCAAGAGAAATAAAAATCACACCAATAATAGAAGACTTTACCAGGTAATTGTCAGTTAAAGGTAAGTGAAAAGGCCAAAACTGAAAATATTAGTGACCTAACCAACAAGACAGATTTTATGAATAAACATTTAACATTACAATCTGAAAATAAAGAAAATACACCCTCATATGGAATACACATATGGAATACCCACAAAAACTGATCATTTATTAAGTCACAGAGATAAAGTAAGTTTTATAAAGCAGAACTATTATAAACACTTATCGAATGCAATCAAAATAGGATTTTTAGTGACATTATTCAAAAATTTCTTTCAGTAAACTAAAAAAATTTCAAACAAAATTAGGTGAAAAGGAAAATACAAACAGAAAACATGTATTTTCTAAAAAATAATGATGAAACATTAGAAAACATTTAAAGCAGTAACCAGAGAAAAATTCATAACTTTAAAGACTTATATCAATAAAAATTAAAAAAATTAAAAAAAGAAACTCAGTGCACTGAGTTTCAGTGCAGTATAAACTCAAAAAAAATCTAGAAAAAGAACAAAGTAAACCATAAAAAAACAAAAAGAAATAATAAAAATGAAAGCAGAAATTAATGAGGTAGAAAACAGACTAATAGGGCCAGGCATGGTAGCTAATACTCGTAATGCCAGCACTTGGGAAGCCAAGGGAGGTAGACTGCCTGAGCTCATGGGTTTGAGACCAGTCTGAGCCAGAGCGAGACCCTGTCTCTAAAAAATAGCCAGGCCTTGTGGTGGGCACGTATAGTCCCAGCTACTTGGGAGGCTGAGGCAAAAGAATCACTTAAGCCCAAGAGTTTGAGGTTGCTGTGAGCTGTGACACCACAGCACTCTACCAAGGGTGACATAGTGAGACTCTGTCTCAAAAAAAAAAAAAAAAAAAGGGCAGTGCCTGTGGCTCAGTGGATAGGGTACCGGCCCTATATACCAAGGGGGGCGGGTTCAAACCTGGCCCTGGCCAAACTGCAACAAAAAAATAGCCAGGTGCAGCACCTGTGGCTCATCAAGTAGGGCACCAGCCCCATATACCGAAGGTGGTGAGTTCAAACCTGGCTTCAGCCAAACTACAAAAAACAGAAAACGGGCATTGTGGCGGGCGCCTGTAGTCCCAGCTACTCAGAAGGCTGAGGCAAGAGAATCGCCTAAGCCCAGGAGCTGGAGGTTGCTGTGAGCTGTGACGCCACAGCACTCTACTGAGGGCGACAAAGTAAGACTCTGTCTCTACAAAAAGAAAAAGACTAATAGTAAACTAGATTAATGAATAAAATTCCTGGTTCTCTGGGGGGATAAAAGAAAGCACCTGTGGCTCAAGTGGCTAAGGCGTGAGCCACATACACCTGAGCTGGTGGGTTCGAATCCAGCCCTGGCCCGCCAAACAACAATGATGGCTGCAACCAAAAAATAGCCGGGCATTGTGGAGGGCGCCTGCAGTCCCAGGTACTTGGGAGACTGAGGCAGGAGAATTGCTTGAGCCCAGGAGGTTGCTGTGAGCTGTGATGCCATAGCATTCTACCCAGGGTGACAGCTTGAGGCTCCGTCTCAAAAAAAAAAACAAATACCACTTCATATACCTTAGTAACAATAAACTTTAAAACTTAATAAAATATGTAATTTCTAAGGAAAATATAGGTTATCAAAAGTTACAAATGTCTGATCAATTTTCATAAAGTTATCAAGGAACTATCCCATAAGAAAGCAGCTGGTTCAGAAAGTTTCACAGAATTCCATCAAACCTAGAGACCAGACAGCTCCAATGCTACATAAATTATTTCAGAAATAGAAAGTAAAAACGTCCAAGTTCTTTTAATAAATCAAGTATAACATCAATACCTAAACCTCATAAAGATAGCACAAAAGTTACAGACCAACCACTTGTGAATATAGACAACAAAAAATCGTAAATATTAAAATTTAAGTGAACAGCCTCCATTAAATGAACCCCTCATTAAAAAAACAATACTATGACCAAGTGGGACTTATACCAGGAATCCAAGTATAGTTCAACATTAAGAACCCCATTAATGTAATTCAATACATTAGTAGATATTAAGGGGAGAAATCATATGATTACCTCCATGAATCTGAAAAAGCCTTTGACAAAATTCAATTCATATTCCTAATAAAAATGCTTGAGAAGCACTTATAACTTCTACTCAAACTGTACAAAAGCAATTCATGCAACCAAAACATTTGTACCCCATAATATTCTGAAATGATTAAAAGAACGCTTGAGAAATCAGGAGTGGATGGATACTTCCTTCACATGATCACACACATTTACCTCGACCTCACAGCCAGCATTCTATCTGATGGGGAAATGCTGCAGCTATTCCCAGTAAGGCCAGAAAGGAACATGGCAAAGGGAACTACCTCCCCTACTAATCGTAATGTCTTAGACCAGAGAAAACAATTTGAGGCATCAGAAGTAAAATTTGCGCTGCAGCTGTTTTTTAAGGAACTTGATATAATTCATTCATATGGTAATCATGCTGCAGAAACTTTCAGTCTGCACCATATGGATAATAATTACCTTTACTTTTTTTTGTAATAATTGTAGCCGAGTAAATCTCCAATAAAGTTATGGTCTGTTCAAAAAAAAAAAGTAAAACTTGCTCCATTATTTGCAAATGATGTGATATGGTATCTAGAAAACCCTAGGCTGAGGCCTAGAGAATTTATGACAACATCAAATCAAACACAAGAATTCAGCCAAGTGACATGAAAATAAACCAATAGCCTTCATATACCCAAAAAGAAACCAAGGTAATCTATGGTGTCAGATATCACAAAAAGTACACAAAAATACTTTTTATGCTAATCACCTTCTGTTAGGATTTGTGTAAATTTTTTTTTTTGAGACAGAGCCTCAAGCTGTTGCCCTGGGTAGAGTGCCGTGGCATCACAGCTCACAGCAACCTCCAATTGGGCCCAAGCGATTCTCTTGCCTCAGCCTCCCAAGTAGCTGGGACTTCAGGCGCCCACCACAACGACCGGCCATTTTTTTGGTTGTAGTTGTCACTGCTGTTTGGCAGGCCCGGGCTGGATTCAAACTGCCAGCTCTGGTGTATGTGGCTGGCGCCTTAGCCGCTTGAGCTACAGGTGCCGAGCCCCAGAGATCCTATTTGTTCTTACAACGTTCAGCAGAAAAAAGGTTGGACGCTTGTGATCAAGGATTCTTCCTCAGAGTACAGCATGGGTGGAGTGGGACGAGCAACCCTTAGCAAAGACTCGTTCAGGAACAAATCATTAACGATGCTAAATCGAGGCAGGAAAGCCGGACACAGAGGATACAACATGGTCTTAGAGTGGCTCCCCAAAGATGGTTTATTAATTAAGCACAGGAGGAAAAAAGCAAACATGCTATGGAGAAACCAGACAATTCCTTGACCAAGTGATCAAATATGACATCACCAATGAGTGGTCATGGAGAGAAGAATTCACACAGCAGGCCTAGGATGGCCACCCTTCTCAGTCCTGCTTAAAAGTTGGCCACAGGTCACTCTGACACCTGTAATAAGAGGACCTTACGAGGCCTATGCTGTCCACACACACGACATGGGTAATGCTAACACTGGCTTCCTTCTGGAAAGGGGGAATACTGGAGTGTCCTGGTGGAGGGGTCTATGTGACCAGTCTCAATAAAATCCCTGAGCAATGAGTCTCCAGCAAGCCTCCCTGGCAGAAAACATTTCACATGTTATCACACTCAATGAGTAAAGCCATCCTGTGTGACTCCCCTGAGAACAGCCACAGAGCAAAATCAGCAGAGAGAAAGGCTGCATGGGGTAAAGTCCAAAAAAACCAGTCACAGGCTTCCAGAGGTTGTCTCATTAAAATCACAAAAGAACTACCCCTGCATTCTCAGATTTAGACTAAAAGGTCAGTGTGTAATGATGTATGTGCTTCTATACTGCTAAATGCCCGCTTTAATAGTCAAAACCCATAGGAAGAAATGACTAACAGAATTTTCTATTATTTCATGACAAAAGATTTCTGCCAAGGATGGGAAGGTTCTGAGTTCATGAACACACAAGTGGAAGATGCAAGCAAAGGCTGGGACACCAGGGCACTTAGGTCCGCTCCCTGGGAGGAGGGCAGGGATAACCCTGAGGTGCACTTCGATAGCAGGAAGGAGGGTGTGGCCCCCTGTCCACAGCCACATAGAAGGGACAGCATCGACTGTCAAGTACAGTAAGGGGCATGATGGTGAATGCAGGTGTCATGCAAACAAAACTGAAAGTGAAGAGTAAACATAGTTAAAACCGGCTCAGCCTGGCGGCCACTAGAACACACTCAAATAGCTCAGAAGACCTAAAACACAGGAAATGCGATTATGCACAGAGATCACTGTACGTGTCACACACTGGACCAGGCAGAAACATGTGACAACACAGCTACTCACTGGCTGAGGGAATGACGAGAACACCGAGAAAAGAGGACATAGAGGAAATTTGAAAAATTATAGTTGTCTCAACCAAACCTGGACACTTGAATTTTTAACCATATTCCAACACACTTTTCTTCCCCCTCCCCCCCACCGTGAGTACTTACACAGCACTCTGTCCAATAAACATGAAGAAAGGGGAACGTGAGCAGAGCCTTGTTTCCTTCTTTGGGCAACAACTCCTCTTTGAACTG
The DNA here is from genome assembly GCA_963574655.1 of Perodicticus potto. NCBI lineage: Eukaryota > Metazoa > Chordata > Mammalia > Primates > Lorisidae > Perodicticus > Perodicticus potto. The sequence continues at coordinate 14,102 of CAUYRH010115603.1, read as the reverse complement.
CACGAAGTTAGATTCTAGGTGAATCATCTTTGGAGCCCGGCCATACGACCTATAAATAATTTTTTTAAAAGTCACTGAGAAAAATTCAGAAGTATACATAATATGAACCCTGAATCATAACTATAGTATTCTGCACAAAAACACTCCATGAATTATTTTAACACAGTTCACATGTACTGTTCAAAGCTCTCTGTAAAGTGTTTCATTAAAAGACTGCAGAAAAGCAGAGTAATACATTCTCCATGTATTCACTTTAAGCAGGGCCACTACAGACTTCTGAGAACAATGAGTTTTCTAAAAATCACTAATAAAAGAAGAAAAGCGTGGCTTGGTGCCTGTGGCTCAACGGGCTAAGGCGCCAGCCACGTACACCTGAGCTGGCGGGTTCGAATCCAGCCCGGGCCCACCAAACAACAATGACGGCTGCAACCAAAAAATGGCCAGGCGTTGCGGCGGGCGCCTGTAGTCCCAGCTACTTGGGAGGCAGAGGCAGGAGACTCGCTTGAGCCCAGGAATTGGAGGTTGCTGTGAGCTGTGATGCCACAGCACTCTACCCAGGGTGACAGCTTGAGGCTCTGTCTCAAAAAAAAGAGGAAAAGTGTATCCCAAATCTTCAACGTGCCATTTTAAGTTATTAAGGTTTTAAAGTGCACTAATACCTGTATTATCCAAGAAAAGAAATTATTCACTGAAAGAGAACAGATTTTTACTTATAGAGCACAAACAAAACAGTGGTAGAAACTCCCTTTTTTCCTCAAGAAGAACGCCTAAAGAAATCTTGCAAGTGGCATATGTCTCATCTAGGGCTGTCAGAGGACACGCCCACTGCCTGACTGCACCTCTAAAATCAACCATGCCACATGGACCTTGTCACCAGACTTTATTATTATTCTCACTTCTAGTGAGAATAAAGCTGTGCCTCTTTCAAGCATCAACACCTAGAGTTTGCATGTTTTTATCCAATCTAAGGATGCCCTATGTTTAATAAATTAAAAACAACCATAATTCTGCTTATGCTAGAACTTGTACGTTTTCTGTTTGGAGGCTGATTTTCCTGCCCTTTGTGAGTTGATTTAATCAAATTTTCTTTTTCCATTCTTTTCCATTTCTTTTTCTCTGCTGGTTTGGAAATTTAATCATCTATTTCCGTTCTACTGTTGGTTTCATTTTAATGCTTAATATGCATAAGCCTAAGGTTTTTTGTTTTCAAAAACTAAAGTCTAGTTAGTGGCTCAAGCAGCTAAGGCGCCAGCCACATACACCTGAGCTGGCGGGTTCGAATCCAGCCTGGGGCCACCAAACAACAATGACAGCTGCAACCAAAAAATAGCCGGGCATTGTGGCAGGTGCCTGTAGTCCCAGCTACTCGGGAGGCAGAGGCAGGAGAATCACTAGAGCCCAGGAGTTGGAGGTTGCTGTGAGCTGTGATGCCACTGCACTCTACGCAGGGCGACAGCTTGAGGCTCTGTCTCAAAAAAGAAAAAAAACTAAAGTCTATCCCACTTTTTTTTGTTGTTGTTTGAGACAGACTCTTACTCTGTCACCTTCGATAGAGTGCTGTGGCATCATAGCTCAGAGCAACCTCAAACTCTTAGGCTCAAGCAATTCTCTTGCCTCAGCCTCCCAAGTAGCTGGGACAACAGGCGCCCAACCACAACACCCGGCTATTTTTAGAGATGAGGTCTTGCTCTGGCTCAAGCTGGTCTTGAACCTGTGAGCTCAGGCAATCCACCCTCTTTGGCCTCCCAAGTGCTGGGATTACAGGCGTGAGCCACCAAGACCGGCCCCTTATCTCCACTTTTTTCTGATCTCCTTCCCACACATCTGAAACTTCAAATTTTTTAAAGGATTGACACCTTAACTTAGACAAAACATTTTTATGACTTATTTGCTAGCAGTTGGTTATTTTATCCTGTGATTTCTGGGTTCATTTTCCTTCTTGTTGGGATATAACCTTTAATTATTTCAGAAAGGTGGTAAGGTTTCTGATCTCACATATGTCTGACAATGTTTTTATTTACTGAAGTGCTTCCCAAATATCTCCATGTCATGGAAAGTGGTGAAAGTAATATTTGAATGGCACCCAGAAGTATACACATGTTTTTTTGCAGCCAGAGGAGATTAAGCAGACCTCAAACATTCTATGCCGCATTTGGCCTCTCTGAGGCCCGTGAGGAACAAACTCTCTCAGCACCCACATCTCAGGCAAGACCCTCAGCGTAAGAGACCCTGACTTGGTTTCCTCCTTGCACAACAATGTAAAAGTAATAAAGATTTCTAGGTTCAAAGCTATTTTCCCTCAGTACTTTGAGAAGACTGTTTTGAAATGTTGTCTTTCATGTTCCATTGTAAATGGTATTGTCAAAAACTATACATTTGGTCCTTCTCCCTTTTCTGATTCCTTGGCGTTCAGTGGGCTCTTATAGTACTCTGATTCACATCTGGGGAAGCCCTGACATGAATTCTTCAACTCCTACCCACGCTCCATGCTCTTCACTCCCTCCAGAAAGCCAGCAGGTGGACCCTGTCTCAAAGTTTTCCTCCATGCCCTTGCCCCACTCTGAGCACTGAACTGCAGAGTTTCTAAGCTCAACCTTCCAATTCACTAATCTGCTCTTCAGCTACACAGGTGTACAGTGCATCTGGTATACTGACTTAATATTTTCTCATTTACAAGATCTAATCAATTTTTGCTTTTTATCAAATACAGACATACTTTAAAACATCAAATAATACTAAAAGGGGCGGCGCCTGTGGCTCATTGAGTAGGGCGCAGACCCCATATACTGAAGGTGGTGGGTTTGAACCCGGCCTCGGCCAAACTACAAAAAAAAAAAAAAAAAAAAAAAAACAGAAAAAATAGCCAGGCGTTGTGGCAGGCACCTGTAGTCCCAGCTACTCGGGAGGCTGAGGCAAGAGAACCGCCTAAGCCCAGGAGTTGGAGATTGCTGTGAGCTGCGTGATGCCACAGCACTCTACCAAGGGCGATAAAGTGAGACTCTGCCTCTACATAAAAAAAAAAAAAGCTCAAAATAAATTATGAAATTCTCAAGAATCCTTTAAAAAAACAACAACAACAAATAATACTAAAAGGCTTTTCGCACACAAACACACCCTATACCCATGTCTTAGTCTGCTTTCTGTGGCAGTAGCAGAGTATCAGAGAACGGATATTTACAAACAACAGTTTATCCGGCTCACAGTCTTGAGCAGTGGTTCTCAACCTTCCTAATGCCACAATGTATTTTCATTGTTGAAACGGGGTGTGACCCACAGGTTGAGACTCGCTGGTCTAGAGACTGGGAAGTCCCACACCAAGGTGCAGTATCTGGTGAGAGCCTCCTACTGCAGGGTAACAGGGCAGAGGGCAGGAGGGCCGAGGAGAACTCGCTTTTGTAACAAGGCCACTCCCAAGACAGAGAGCCCACACCCCATGATACTGACATCAGTCTGAGAAGGCACAAACACACAAACTTCGGGGACACATTCACACCATAGCCCCCCACCGCAGGTGTCACCTTCCTGTATTATGTCCTAGAAACCCTGTAACACGCTGCCACAAACTGAGAGGCTGAAAATAAGAGTTTATCCTTTCACACTCCACGCGGCCAGACTTGGAATCAAAGTGTCAGCAGGGCTGGCTCCCTCTAGGAGCTCTGTGGGCAGCACTGCCTCTCCCAGCTCCCGTGGGCTGCTGGTCAACCTTGGTGTGCTTTGGCTTGTGGCTGCATCACTCAAATTCTGCCTCTATCGTTACATGGCCACGTCCCCTGTGTGTCTCTGTATCTTTTCTTCTGTGCCTTGTAAGGATGTATGTTATTGGATTTAGGCTCTACCCTGATCCAGGGTGATCTCATGTTGAGATCCTTATCTGAAGGACCCATACTCCAGCACAGGCACATTCTGAGGTTTCAGGTGGACACACTTTTCCCTAAGATAATACCCCCCTTTCCTAAGTTAGATAGTAAACATCCCCTGTTGTTTCTGAAAAGGAGAACATGCAGTCATTCTTCTGGAGCATCCAACTTCCTGAGATGAATCCTCTACTTTTTTTGTTGTTGTTGAGACAGCATTCTATCCTATGCCTTGAGAGAGTGCAATGGTATCGTAGCTCACTGCAACCTCAGGCTCAAGCTGTGGGCATCCTGCTGGCTCAGCTTCTGAAGCTGCTGAGATTACAAGAGCTTGCTACTATGCCCTGCTGGGTTTTTCAATTTTTTTTCTTGAGTTGGGGTCTCACTCTTGCTTAGACAAGCCTTGAACTCCTGAGCTCAAGCAATCCTCCCGCCTCAGCCTCCCACAGTGCTGGGATTAAGGGCTGAGACACCATGTCCAGCAAATTCTCTACTCTTTTGCCTAGGAAGCATGACTGGCTGCAGGGTCCTTGGGTCTGAGCTGCGCTCAGTCCAGAACTTGGCTCACTGGCTTAAGAAGGGCACTTCTCCCTTGTCTTTGCCTCTGCCAACCCTCTCCAGCCCTGCTCTCACCCTGGCCTTCCAAGATCCTGCACTTCTTCACCTGTCACAGACTCGACTCCCCTCATGGCACCACCTCTGCAGACAGACAAGGACTGACTTTTCAGCTTTCTTCCCCAGGCCCTCCAGCTGTCTTCCTCCTCCCAAACACAGATCCATGTCTCTTGGCCGCTGCTATCTCTTCTCCCTTCCTCTGTCTTGTGTATTCATGCTTTTTCATCCTTTATAAGGTGGTGTTGAGTATTTATTTGATCCATTTTTCCAGTCCATTTATTTGTTTAGTGTTAATTTGATCCATTTAGTGGGGTTCCAGAAGGAGGAAGAGATAAATACATGTATTAAATCTACATAGTTTAAGTTTTTCTCTTAACCCTCTCTCTTGTTTCATGAACACTTTTTTCTTTTATCTTTCTGAATGTTTAAATAGTATAAACTTAGTGAAAATCCTTTACTGATTACTCTTTTTCTTCAGGTGTGAAATTCCTTGATGTGCTAAACTTATTTTCTCTCCTTACAGCATCAGGTCTCCTCATAAGTTGATCAATTTTTCCCTTACATTCTGTAATTCTTTATATTCCATGTGGGTAGTTAAATGCACTCCCTATAAGACACTATAATCAGGCACAGAAATTAGACCACCTTCACTCAAGAGCCTGGGTGTGTCATCCCTGGAAAGTTACGGTAACTCTTCGTGTCACTAGGGCACACACTGGGCGTCAGGAAGGAATGATGCTGCAGAATCAGAACTATACGTACACAAACAACACCAGGGCACTCTGTGTATACATCCTGGTTAAGATCAGATGACTTTTATTGGTCAGATAAAATCCAAACATTTTCCACAAATAATATTTGCACTTACCAGAAATAAGTTTACCAAGAAGATGATTCCCAATGATTTCCTCTGAACAAGTCACCAGACGACCCATTATAAACATACAAAACAGCCACTGGGACTGCTGATCCGGCTTTACCTCTATTTTTTAACTAACATCTTTCTATGTACACCTTCCATCCTTAGCAAAAGTAAACAGGGGCGGGAGGCACCTGTGGCTCAGTGAGTAGGGCACTAGCCCCATATACCGAGGGGGCAAGTTCAAAACCGTCCCGGCCAAACTGGAACAACAACAACAAAAAATAGCCGGGCGTTGTGGCTGGTGCCTGTAGTCCCAGCTACTTGGGAGGTTGAGGCAAGAGAATCGCCTAAGCCCAAGAGCTGGAGGTTGCTGTGAGTTGTGAAGCCACGGCACTCTACTGAGGGCAACAAAGTGAGACTCTGTCCCAAAAAAAAAAAAAAAAAAAAAAAAAAGTGAACACACGGAGTTCAGGGAGAAAAGGGGCTCTCATAAGTACATTCAGCCCATACCCTCTGCTCTGAGGTAGACTCTAAGTGAGTTCCTATCTCACCGGCAAACTGCCTGTGCCTCTAAGACATTCTGACTAACCATGAAGAGTCACAGATCAGTCCTATAAAAGTGAGTCTTTAACTAAAAAGGACTGTCCTTGTTTCTACCATCCATCGTCTCATTAGGAAAATCACCCTTGCACTTGAGCACAGGAGTTTGAGGCCACAGTAGTCTATGACTCTACTGTTCTCTACCCTGGGCAGCAGAGAAAGATCCTATCTCAAAATAAATAAATTTTCCAAAAAAAGGAAGAAGAAAAATCATCCTGTTCCGTAAAGAATAAGACCCATAGATTATATGCCATTCCTTTTCTTTATAAGGCTTTTAATTCGTGCTACTTGGCTAGCTCACATAAATGTCTAAAACATGAAAGGGGATACTGCCCAAAACAAACACCACACCTTCTCCATTCCATCGGTTCTCTTGGCAGCTGCTGGGAAAGCGTTGGGTAAATAGAGGTAAATAAATTCTGATCTCCAGCACCTACAAAGGGAATAAAGAGAAATTCAGTTATATTTTTAGGCGAATACAAGCAAGGCAAGCTCTAAAGTTTATTAAAATGATATTTTTAGATGATTTTTATTTAATAGATGACATCACAGGATTTTTTTTTTTTCCTTTAAATAACTAGTTTCAAGAAAACCCAGTACTGGACACAGAAGCATGAGCTTGACCCTCATGATGCCTTCTTGAGATGCTACAACTTTCCTGGGAGAGAAGGAGGATCAGAGAAGGCAAGTCACACACCAGGACGCAAAGCTGAGGAGGGGTGGAGCCAGCTCAACACCATTGGCTTCACCGTGCTCTACAGCCACCACTTCTCCAACCTCAAAAAGAGCCCTCAACTCCATGCAGAACAGGAACCCCAGAGTAGTGACCAAAAAATTCACCAAAATAAACTCAGTGTCCAACCAAATTGCCAGAGCTAAAGTTTACAGGACACGCCCCATGTCCAAATATTATACAAGGTACCTGTCAGGCACCCTCTCATCTAGTCCTCATCATAAGTCCTAAGAAGAGAAGCACAAACCAGACCCGGATTTACGGATGTTAGGTAAAGTCTAAGAGGCCAACTTATTTCAAGCACAAAGCTGGCCAGTGTCATGTACGACTCATGAATCCAGTGTGTCTACGCTGCACGCTCAGCTGTTAATGCAGCTCCTTCATCCTAGCTTTAACGGAAATAGAAAACCCATTTAGTTTCCATACAATGACAGCGTAACTGTATTATCTTAAGCCAAAAAGAACCTTTTAATATAGACGACTAAAATTCTTACACTCAGAGGATCCTCTTACTTTAAGCAAAATCATTTTCCAAATTGCTTTTATATTGATCTTTAAGAAACTGCTGGGAATTGATGTGGGCCATTAACGCATTTGCTTGTTTTGCTACCATGAACCTAAAAATAGCCTCTGAAATTCATGTAACAATGTCACATCACTGCAAAGAACAATGACACTTTTGGGCAGAAGGCCTGGGACACTGACTGCCTGGGTCCCCATCCCCCTCCACCCCTGACCAGATGGCTAATGATGCTGGAGACCGATGCTGGAGACCGTCTACCCTTCCCAGGTGGGTGTTGGCACTACACAGGAAAATAAAACCTCTTGGCTCAGTGCCCATAGCACAGTGGTTACGTAGCACCATGGTTATGGTGCCAGCCACATGCACCAAGGCTGGCAGGTTCAAGCTGGGCCCAGGCCTGCTAAAACTACAATGACAACTATAACAAAAAAATAGCCAGGTGTTGTGGCGGGTGCCTGTAGTCCCAGCTTCTTGGGAGGCTGAGGCAAGAGAATCACTTCATTCCAAGAGTTTGAGGTCGCTGTGAGCTGTGACGCTATGGCACTATATTGAGGGCAACATAGTGAGACTCTGTCTCAAAAAAAAAAAAAAAAAGAAAGAAAAAAAGAAAATAAGACCTCCTCCAAAGGGCTATGGCGAGGATTGAGGATGAGCATAAGAGCTGACACATACTACTTTAAAAGGGTTACTTGTACTACATTTCTGCTAGGTAAAAACCATTTTTAATAGCCAGGCATTATAGCAGGCGCCTATAATCCCAGCTACTTGGGAGGCTAAGACAAGAGAATCGCCTAAGCCCAAGACCTGGAGGCTGCTGTGAGCTGTGACGCCACAGCACTCTACCAAAGGCAATAATGAGACTCTGTCTCAAAAAAACCAAAAAACAAAAAACAATTTTTATGTTTTAATTCATTACTTTGCACCTTGTTCATTTATTTAGTAGTCATCTTAGAAATAAAATTTTAAAATCCTCAGTTAGCTTCAGGTTTTTTTCTTTCTTTTTTTGAGAGACAGAGTCTCACTCTGTCACCCCAGTTAAGAGTGCTTGGCCTCAGCCTAGCTCACAGCAACCTCAAATTCCTGGGCTCAAGTAATCCTCCTGCCTCACCCTCCCAAGTAGCTGCACTAAAGGCGCCCACCACAATGCCCAGCTGTTTTTTTCTCATTTTTAGTAGAGGTGGGATTTCGCTTTTGCTCAGGCAGGTCTTGAACTCCTAAGCTCAAGTGATCCTCCTGCTTCGGCCTCCCCGGGTGCTGGGATTTCAGGTGTGAGCCACCACACCTAGCCAGCTTCAGGTTTCTTGCCTTTGCCTCTTTTGCCTCATTAAAAGGTTCCAAGATTAATATATAAAAATCGTTGCTCTTGGCTCAGCGTCTGTGGCTCAACAGGCTAAGGCGCCAGCCACGTACACCTGAGCTGGCGGGTTCGAATCCAGCCCGGGCCTGCCAAACAACAATGACAGTTGCAACCAAAAAATGGCCAGGCGTTGTGGCGGGCGCCTGTAGTCCCAGCTACTTGGGAGGCAGAGGCAGGAGACTCGCTTGAGCCCAGGAATTGGAGGTTGCTGTGAGCTGTGATACCACAGCACTCTCTCCAGGGTGACAGCTTGAGGCTCTGCTTCAAAAAAAAAAAAAAGAGGAACCAGTACCTATATTACTCAACCTTTTCCAAAATACAGAAAAAGAAGGAATACTACCCAACACATTCTATGAAGCAAGCATCACCTTGATTCCCAAAACCAGGAAAAGACCCAACAAAAAAGAAAATTATAGACCAATATCACTAATGAATATTGATGCAAAAACATTTGACAAGATCCTAACAAACAGAATCCAGCATGACCAAGTGGGTTTTATTCCAGGGTCTGAAGGCTGGTTCAATATACGTAAATCTATAAATATAATCCAGCAAATAAACAAATTAAAAAACAAAGACCATATGATTCTCTCAATTGACGCAGAAAAAGCTTTTGATAATATCCAGCATCCATTCATAATCAGAACACTTAAGAAAATGGGTATAGAAGGGACATTTCTTAAACTGATAGAGGCCATCTACAGCAAACCCACAGCCAATATTGTATTGAATGAAATTAAACTGAAATCATTTCCACTCAGATAAAGAACCAGGCAAGGTTACCCATTGCCTCCACTGCTTTTTAACATTGTAATGGAAGTCTTAGCCATTGCAATTAGGCAAGAAAAAGTGATCAAGGGTATCCATATAGGATCAGAAGAGATCAAACTTTCACTCTTTACAGATATGACTGCATATCTGGAAAACACCAGGGATTCTACTACAAAACTTTTAGAAGTGATCAAAGAATACAGAGGCATCTCAGGTTACAAAATCAACATTCATAAATCTGTAGCTTTTATATATATCAACAATAGTCAAGCTGAAAAAACAGTCAAGGACTCTATCTTGTTCACAGTAGTTTTGGGAGTTTGGGAGTTTACCTAACAAAAGACATGAAAAATCTCTATAAGGAAAACTATGAAACTCTAAGTAAAGAAATAGCTGAAGATGTTAACAAATGGAAAAACAAACCTTGCTCATGGCTGGGAAGAATCAACATTGTTAAAATGTCCACACTTAGCCAAAGCAATATACAATTTTAATGCAATCCCAATTAAAGCTCCACTGTCATCGAAAGATCTCAAAAAAATAATACTTCGGTTTATATGGAATCAGGAAAAACTTCAAATAGCCAAGACATTACTCAGAAATAAAAACAAAGCAGGAGGAATAATGCTACCAGACCTCAGACTATACTATAAATTGATAGTGATCAAAACAGTATGGTACTGGCACAAAAACAGAGAGGTAGATGTATGGAATGGAATAGAGAACCAAGAGATAAACCCAGCTACTTACTGTTATTTGATCTTTGACAAGCCAATTAAAAACATTCGGTGGGGAAAAGATTCCCTATTAAACAAATGGTGCTGGGTGAACTGGGTGGTGACCTGTAGAGGACTGAAACTGGATCCACACCTTTCACCATTAACTAAAATAGACTCTCACTGGATTAAAGATTTAAACTTCAGACATGAAACTATAAAAATACTAGAAGAAAATGCAGGGAAAACTCTTGAAGGAATCGGCCTGGGTAAGTATGTTATGAGGAGGACCCCCAGGCAATCGAAACAGCATCAAAAATACACTATTGGGACCTGATCAAACTAAAAAGCTTATGCACAGCCAAGAACACAGTAAGCAAAGCAAGCACACTGCCCTCAGAATGGGAGAAGATAACTGCAGGATATGTCTCTGAAAAAGGTTTAATAACCAGAATCCACAGTGAACTCAAACGTATTAGCAAGAAAAGAACAAGTGATCCCATCTCAGGGTGGGCAAGGGACTTGAAGAGAAACTTCTCTGAAGAAGACAGGTGCACACCTACAGACACATGAAAAAATGCTCATCATCCTTAATCATCAGAAAAATGCAAATCAAAACTACTTTGAGATATCATCTAATTCCAGTAAGATTAGCCCACATCACAAAATCCCAAAACCAGAGATGTTGGTGTGGGTGTGAAGAAAAGAGAACACTTCTACACTGCTGGTGGGAATGCAAACTAATACAGTCCTTTTGGAAACATGTTTGGAGAACACTTGGAGATCTAAAAATAGACCATTCAATCTACATTCGATCCTATAAGTCCTCTACTAGGTAGATATCCAGAAGACCAAAAATCACATTATAATAAAGATATTTGTACCAGAATGTTTATTGCAGCCCAATTCATAACTGCTAAGTCATGGAAGAAGCCCAAGTGCCCATTGACCCATGAATGGATCAATAAATTGTGGTATATGTACACCATGGAATATTATGCAGTCTTAAAGGAAGATGGAGACTTTACCTCTTACATGTTTACATGGATAGGGCTGGAATATATTCTTCTTAGCAAAGTATCTCAAGAATGGAAGAAAAAGTATCCAGTGTACTCAGTCTTACTTTGAAAACAATTTATAGCTTTCATAAACTCAAGAAGAAGGGGAAAGGGGAGAGGGAGGAGAGATGAGGGGGGGAGGATGGATGGAGGAAGAGTAATTGGTGGGACCACACCTATGGTGCATCTTACAAGGGTACACGTGAAATTTACCAGGTGTAGAATATAAATGTATTAACGCAATAACTAAGAAAATGCCATGAAGGCTATGTTAACCAGTTTGATGGGACGCACCTGTGGCTCAGTGAGTAGGGCGCTGGCCCCCTATACAGAGGGTGGCGGGTTAATACCCAGCCCCAGCCAAACTGCAACAAAAAATAGCCAGGTGTTGTGGCAGGCGCCTATGGTCCCAGCTACTCGGGAGGCTGAGGCAAGAGAATCACCTAAGCCCAAGAGCTGGAGGTTGCTGTAAGCTGTGATGCCACAGCACTCTATGGAGGGGAACAAAGTGAGACTGTCTCTTAAAAAAAATTTTTCAAATTGCATATAAAACCAGCACATTGCACCCCATGACTGCATTAATGTACACAACTATGATTTAATTAAAAAAAAAAAAAAAGGAAAAGAAAAAAAAAGACTCAGCCACAAACTGGTGGCAAGAACAGGCAAAAGAAATGTCAACTAGTGCACACTTGACTCAGAGGCATACAAGCAAACTAGTCTACTTTATTACCATTAAATAGGGAGAATTTTAAGAACTCAGCATCTGACATAAATCCTAAAAAAATGAAATAAGGGCTCAAACCAATGATTAATGTTAAAAAAAAAAAAAGACAAGAAAACTAAACACAAGGTAAGGAGTAAAGGAGATGTTTAAATGTGGCTATAAAATTAATGTTTTATCTACAATGAAACCGGAGGCCATGATTCAAAGTGAAGTAATGGGAACAAAGAACCAAATAGCACATGTTCTTACATGCAAGAACTAAGCAACAGGTATGTCCGTCATACAGAGTAACTTAGTGGACTCAGAAGGGGGGGGGGGGTGGAAGGACAGTACAGGATGAAAAATTACCTGGTGCGTACAATGTACACTATTCAGGTGACAGGTATATTAAAAGTCTAGATTTCACTATATCCATCCATATAACAAAAACCACTTGTACCCCCTTAAATATTTAGATAAAAGGAAAATTAATGTTTTGTAGACTGAATGCTTTATGTGATTGTTTCTGCTCTTAGATGCACTACATCTTTGATAGTCTAGCCTGTGATACTTACCTAAAATAAAAACTGTTTCATTGTTTCTTACTATATGAAACACAGCTCCAAAAGAATCCCAAACTAGCTTACCATTTCTGTGGAATTTTAATTTTTTTTTCAATAAAACTCACCTTAACCATTTTTTTCATCAAAACATCCAAGTTCCCATGTTTAATTTGATAACATCATTGAATGTGTCTCGTTTGTCTCAAACTTAAACTGTTTCTCAAGTGTTTGTTTTAAAGGAAAAGTACACTAATCCTTTGAAGAAGGGGTGGTGGTAGTGGTAGTGGAGGAGGAGCCACACAATAATTTTTTTGATTGGGAGGAATGGAGGGTCGAAAATGAAAAAATTAATTATAAATCATTACATCAGAAAATATCAGTATTTATTTGGTAAAAGTAGAAAATCAACTTCATGTGAGCAAATGTGTCTAATAAAAAGGTTTCCTGCTATCACACACATTTTTTGACCAAAATCTGTAAAACATTACAGATGCTCCTTTGACTTACAATGAATGGGGCTACATCCCAATAAAACCACTGTAAAGTGGGAAGATCATAAGGCAAACATTTTAAGCCAGAGACCACCTGTATACTCTTCCTTTTATACACATGCCTTTAACAAACTATTAAACTATTAAAATACTATTTTAATCCTGTCATTAGAATTTTAAAAGTACAGAGTAGCAGTTTAATCATGGTCTTCAAAGTTCAGACCTCTGTTTAAACTGCAGCTCCATCAGCTATGAGCCCTCTGACTTTCAGCAAAATACTTTACCTTTCTGACATGCTTTTCTCACCCATATTATTCATTCCTCCAGCTATAACAGCCCTCATGCCCCTCTTTCTATTCAAACAAATATCTATGCTATCTGCTGAGCCAACTACAGAAACCTGTACACAGTTTCTCTGGGATTTCAAGCCAGTATCACACCAAAGCCAAACGTTATTCTGTCTCCAACCACACCTACTTGCCAAGGTCAACATCACAGAACATTCTTTCTCTACGCCCTCACACCCACGCCCATTCCTAAAGCAAGACGTTTCTCCTTTGGCATCTCTCCTATCCATCTCCCTGCCTGAAACAGTCTAAACTTCACCTTTTGTCTTCCATCTCTGATGCCACGCCTTCTCCCCATTCAACACATCTTCCTTTACCAGAGCCAACTTTCCAAAATGGAGCTATGACTTTTCTGCTTTAATATTATTTACTTTTATTCAGATTACAAAAATAGTATTTGCTCATTATCTATAAATCACAAAGCTATAAATAAACTAATTATATACAGAATTGTATACAGCTCTGGTATCCAAGATAAATCATAATACCTGTATGTGTTCCCTCCTAATTTTTACCCAGTTATGTTTTACATAATTTGACATCATTCTTATAAACATCATCTCATATCATTAAGACTTATTTTTTTTTTTTTTTTTGAGGCAGAGCCTCAAGCTGTCACCCTGGATAGAGTGCTGTGGCATCACAGCTCACAGCAACCTCCAATTCCTGGGCTCAAGCGAGTCTCCTGCCTCTGCCTCCCAAATAGCTGGGACTGCAGGCGCCCGCCACAACGCCCGGCCATTTTTTGGTTGCAGACATCATTGTTGTTTGGCGGGCCCAGGCTGGATTTGAACCCACCAGCTCAGGTGTACGTGGCTGGCGCCCTAGCCCATTGAGCCATAGGCGCCGAGCCTCATTAAGACTTCTGTAAAACATTTTAACAGGCACAGACTACTTCATCATATA
>CAUYRH010115601.1:0-21561 GCA_963574655.1 Perodicticus potto | reverse complement strand
ACAATGACGGCTGCAACCAAAAAATGGCCGGGCGTTGTGGCCGGCACCTGTAGTCCCAGCTACTTGGGAGGCGGAGGCAAGAGACTCACTTGAGCCCAGGAATTGGAGGTTGCTGTGAGCTGTGATGCCATGGCACTCTATCCAGGGTGACAGCTTGAGACTCTGTCTCAAAAAAAAAAAAAGAAAACCCAGGGGCTGGCTTGACCCTCAGCTTCAAGGGTCGTACCTGCCAGTAAGGGTTTCCAGGGACCTGGGAGGTAGAGCCCGGGGAGCAGGCAGAACGCACCCAGCCACAGAGCTCCCCCAGATCTGCCTGGTGGCCTCGGCCAGTGATTTTCCCACTTTGAATGACTTCACTTTCTCCATCTTTAAAATTATGTACCAGCTCAGTTTTCAACTTTTTACCAAGAAACTTTTCTTGCAGCAAGGTCCTACCTTGAGCCTTTCTTTGGAACAAATGAGCGGGTTTGGGGAGGGTCCTTCCTTCTCTCCCCCTTGGGCTCAGATTCACCTGAGAAACCCATGACCCCCCGCAGGGCACTTCTTGCCTTAAAAGTGTCTGTAGGGCTCTTCTGCCTCCAAAATTTCAAAGAAGGGGCCAGGAACTACTTCTGGGTAATAATTTAGTAATGTTATTAATAATTCAGATCTCAGCCAACATTTCCCAGAACATGATGGGACCCAGAGTCCTCTGGCCCAATAATGAGTTGGCACCAGCCCCACTGCCTGCCCAGCGGACCCAGCTGCCCTCCAGGCATCTCCATCTGCATCCCCCGCTACTTAGGACTGCCGCGTGCCGGGTACTGGGCTTTGTATTGGCCTCATTTAATTCTTACAGCAACTCCGTGAGGTTGGCACTATTTCTATCACCCTATTTTACAGGGGAAGCAGCTAGAGGTGAAAGAACTGGCCACCCCTCACCCCAGGGATATTAAAAGGAGGAGCTGGCGCTGGGACCCAGGCATAGGCTCCAAAGCCCTTCTCCACAACCACTATGCTCTCCGACCTGGTTATTTACACTGTGGGACCCAGAATGATAAGGTCGGGCCGGTGACCTGGCTGAGCCAATGGCACAAAGGGTCAGCGGCTGCCTGGCTGGGCAGGATTGGAGGCAGCTCACATGGGGGACAGGTGTGCTGCTTGCTGTCAGGTAGGGCCTCAGCAGCTCAAGGCCCCATCAGCAACAGCTGCTGACACATTGAAGTCCAAAATGCTGGCCCGCCCTACCCTTCCCAGGGTCACTCTGGCTGGCCTCTGTCTTTGCTGGGCAGGACCAGGGTTCTGGGTTGGGCCCCTCATCTCTCAAGCCCACATGCTGTTCACCTCTAACCCCAGAGTCACACGAACCCGGCCATCCCCTCCTCTCTCCACCAACCCTGCACCACATTCCCAGAAGAAAGTAGACAAAAGGAACAGAGGTGTGAGAGCACAGGAGGGCAGCAGGGGGTTCTTAGGGTCCTCAAAGATTAGAGTCTGGCCCCTTCTCCCCCTCATTTTATTTTTATTTATTTATTTATTGAGACAGAGTCTTACTATGTCGCTCTCAGTAGGGCGGCGTCACAACTCACAACAACTTCCAACTCTTGGGCTTAAGCAATTCTGTTGCCTCAGCCCCAAGTAGCTGGAACTACAGGCGCTGGCCACGACACTCGGCTACTCCCCCTCATTTTAGAGACTGGGAGAACAAGCCATTGTCCCAAGTCCCCTGAGTGGAGTGGAGCAGAGATTATGAAATTCACTGGGCTGGCTTTGGCTTTGTGGCCTGGCAGGTGAGGGATAGGTGGAGGGGTGAACCTGCTTGCAGAGCTGGGAGTATTGTATTTGTAGAAGTAGCTGGAAACATGCTAGAATTCAGGGCCAGATGGAAGGGTTGTCCTTTTCAAGCGTGTGGCACTCCCCGGCCCTCTCTGACTCACCTAGATCCTGGAACGATGACAGCCTCCCAAAGTGCCCAACTCCCTACACACCCGGGCAGGTGCCCTTCCTGGCACACCCCTTTCCTATAGTGTTAACATGCTCATAATTTTTCCCGGGACCCTGGAGGCCCTGATTTAAGATGCAAGAAAGGAAAATAAGGAATACAAATGGGAGCGCTTATCTCTCTACTTTCCCTTTGCAATCTCCTGTGAGCCCTGTGGCTTCCTGCCAACAGACAGATGGGAGACTGGAAAGAACATTTTGGGGGAGGGAGGGGTGTTTTCAGGCAGATGGATGCTGGCAATTTTGCCTCTAAAACCTGTTGCTCTAACCTACTGAGCTGTTGATCTCTAAGAGGGGGGCTCCCAGGAGGGCCGGGGAGCCAAGGGGAGCTGCCTTCCCCGGCAGGAGTCCAACCCTAAAAATGGCACTTGGCATGTTAGAAAGTACGCATCAAGGCCACAGGGCTCGGCTGAATTTTGTTCTTTTCATGGCCTGCTTGGTTCCAAAAAGGATTGGAGGCAACTTACAAAACTACATAAACACAATAGTATAAAAATAGATCAGAGGGAAAACAACACTGGAACAAATAGTACAATGAACCAAGAGGGTAGCACACAGAAATTTTCTCTGGATGGATGGGCCTCCACCATTTTCAACGGTAGGCTGCAAATGGGTCTCTGAGCTTCCTACTAGTAAGAGCAAAGAGGGAAATCTGCCTGTTTAGAGACTCACAAAGGTTAAAACCAACCCAGGGCAGCTCAGCCTTTTCTGACGCTAAAGTCTGAGAGGAATTCTTGTAGGACCTTTGCAGGAGTGAGGAATGATGTCATAGGTAACACCTTTAATAACAGTCTTAGGACAGGACAGTGCCTGTGGCTCAGTGAGTAGGGCGCTGACCCCATATAGCGAGGGTGGCGGGTTCAAACCCAGTCCCAGCCGAACTGCAACAAAAAAAATAGCCAGGCGTTGTGGTGGGCGCCTGTAGTCCCAGCTACTCAGGAGGCTAAGGCAACAGAATCGCCTAAGCTCAGGAGTTGGAGGTTTTTGTGAGCTATGATGCCACAGCACTCTACCGAGGACGACAAAGTAGTCTTAGGACAGACCACAATGGTCTGAATGTTCATGTCCTCTAATTGGTTCATGTCCAATAAGAATGTTCAAAATTCTTATTTTGAAATCCTAAACCCCAAGATGATAGTACGAGCACGCGGGGAGTTCAGGAGGTGACTAGGTCATAAGGGTGGAGCCCCCTTTTTACAAGGATTACTTTCCTTATAAAAGAGACCCCAGAGAGTTACCTTGTTCCATGTGAGGACACAGTGAGAAGATGACCCTATGAACCAGGAGGCAGGACCTCACCAGAACCCAAATCTGTTGGGACCTTGACCTGGGACATCTCAGCCTCCAAACTGTAAGAAATACACTTCTGTTGTTTATGGTTATTTTGTTAGAGTAGCCTAAGCAGCCAAAGGCACAGATACAGTCGCACAAATCGAAGAAGGGCATGAATCCCAACAGGCTGCTTTCCACAGAGATGTGCAGTGTGATGCCAAGACACAGATCAATAAAACCAAGTCCTGACGCGGTGCCGTCATTCATCCAAGAGACACGATTTAGACTCTCCCAGGGAAGGGCTTCCCAGCCTCAGCACTATCGACCTCTGGGGCTGGATCTTCTTTGCTGTTGGGAACCAACCTGTGCACTGTGGGTTGTTGGCAGACCTGACTCCGCCCACTGGCTGCCAGAGCAACCCCTCAAGTTGTGATAGCAAAAAAATGCCCCCAGACACCAAATATCCTGTAAAACACTGCTCCTAGAAAAGGGATGAAACACTTTTTTCTCAAAACAAAAGGACAATTTAAGATTAAAAAAACTATTTTCAAGTCACATGTTTTTTATTCAAAGCAAAAAAAAAAAAAAAAAAGACTTATGGAGTTCCTTGGAGAAAATGTATATACTTCTGCTTGACTGAGAAAATTAACACTTCCTTTAGCCAGTACGATGTTTCTATGTGGGTACAAGTGAGAAGTGGCCATACAGACGTGGCTTGAGGAAGGTATTAAGAAGGTGGCCTGGGCGTAAGGGCTGACGTTTGCGTACCCAGGGTAGCAAGAGGACTGTGTCGTTTCCTGGCTGACCGGGAGGAGGCTGCTGCATCAAACTCATTTCTTCCTCCCCTGGTTGATATAGAGAGTGTGAGGCTATATTCTTTAAAAGCAGAAATAATAGTGGAGATTCATTTATTCGTCAGTTATTTGTTGAGCAACTTCTATGTGCCAAGCATTCGGAAGGTGCTGGAAGATACAACAGTGGACAAAACAGACATGTCCCAGAAGGACATTGTGACTTTTTCTGGCCCCTTCCTCTATAAAAATTGTTAAAATTGGGCGGCACCTGTGGTTCAGTGAGTAGGGTGCCGGCCCCATGTACCAAGGGTGGCGGGTTCAAACCCAGCCCCAGCCAAACTGCAACAACAACAACAAAAAAGTAGCCGGGCGTTGTGGTGGGTGCCTGTAGTCCCAGTTACTCGGGAGACTGAGGCAAGAGAATTGCCTAAGCACAGGAGTTGGAGGTTGCTGTGAGCTGTGACACCACAGCACTCTACAGAGGGTGACAAAGTGAGATTCTGTCTCTAAAAAAAAATTGTTAAAATTATGACTCTGTTGATATAAAGATAAATATACATTAAGATAACACCCCTTTTAAGTAGTATTCTTACATTAATAAATATGAAATAAAGAAATTGATAGAGGGTGGAGCCTGTGGCTCAGTGAGTGGGGCACAGGCCCCATATACCCAGGGTGGTGGGTTCGAACCCCGCCCCAGCCAAACTGCAACAACAACAAAAAAATAATAAAATAAAAATAAAAATAATAAAATACTAAAAAAAAAGTTTAAAAAAAAAGGAAATTGATAGAGAAACATGAAAAGACAAAAACCTCACTATTTCAGGCCAGGCACAGTGGCTCATGCCTATAATCCCAGCTCTCTGGGAGGCTGAAGCAGGAGGATGTCTTGAGCTCAGGAGTTCAAGACCAGCCTGAGCAAGAGTGAGGCCCTATCTTACTAAAATTAGAAAAAATTATCCAGGTGTTATGGCAGCCACCTGTAGTCCCAGCTACTTGGGAGGCCAAGATGGGAGGATCACTTGACCCAGGAGTTGGAGGTTGCTGTGAGCTGTGATGCCACGGCACTCTACCGAGGGCGACAGAGTGAGACTCTGCCCCAAACCAAAAAAAAAAAGAAAGAAAGAAAGAAAGAAAAGAGGGATGTTATTTGTGCTGGACCTTTTTTTTTTTTTTTTTTAACTATGGGTTCACAGATTTTCTCCTAATTTTAAAAGAAATTAAAACATTCGTGTGGGCCCCTGAAAGTACTGAGGGCCCTGGCACTGAGCCACTGAACCTGTTGGAGAAGTCACTGCCCGGGTCCTGGCTTGAAGGCCTGTATGGGAGGGACTGGGAGCAGACACGCCCTAAGGAGGAAGATGAGTAGGGACACTGCAGGCGTGTGGTGCCAATTTGAAGGGAACACACAACTGGGGGCTGGGCTGGAGAATCACCAGGGGCCTCACTTTAAATACAGTGATGGGGGCTCCCTGAGGAAGTGGCATTCAAGCCAGATCCAGAGGATGAGAAGGAGGCGGCGGCTCTGCCATGGGAAGTGCAGAGACAAGCATCTGGGGGATCAGGGATGCCCCAACTTTGGGCTCCAGCATCCGGGAGTTAGCGACATTCCTGACGCGGGAGCACTGAGGGGGTACCAATCTGGGGAAAGTTAGAGTTTGGCCTTAAATGTGTGGGAGCCGTTTCAAGAGGAAATGGCAGGAGGATAGCTGCTGTGGGGTGAGCTCCGAAGACTGAACGTTTGGGCACCGCAAAATGCACACTTGAAGCCCCAGCCCCCAATGTGACAGCATCAGGAGTTGTAGATGAGGTCATGAGGGTGGAGAGGGTTAGTAAGAAAAAGAAGAGACCAGAACACTGCTGGCTCCCCCCTACGCACCTCACTGCCTCGTGAGGACGCAGGGAGTCTGCAGGCCAGGAAGGGAGCCTTTCCCAGGAACTAAATCCACAGCACCTTGATCTTGGACTTCCCAGAACTGAGAGAAAGAAATGTCTGTTGTTTAAACCACTGTAATGTTTTGCTATAGCAGCCGCAGCAAGGATGGGGGGCAGCTGCTACTTGTCTAGAGAAAACACATCTAGATTGAGAGTCATTGCTGAGAGGTAGAGTCCAAGGCCTTGCCAGAGGGTGGGAGCAAAGGCAGCTCTGAATCTGATAGATGCCCGAAAGAAAGGCAGGTCAGTATGGGGGGACTTGGTCCCCTATGACCTGCTGAGTCTCCCTGTAGCCCCCTCGGGGGTTGGGTGGTTTATCCAGGCTGGAGGGAGTGGGGCCGCCCTCGGCCTCTTCCTACTCCCGCTGCCCAGCCCCACTGGGCTTTGCACCCAAAATGGGCATAATCGACTCCTTGTCAATAATTGGAGCCTGGGGGGATTTTCCATCTGCACTCTGTCTGCCTTGTGACCCAAGAATTATTTAGAGAAAACAGACCGGAGGGCAGTCTGTGGTAATGAAAATGGAGTTTTTCTTCCAGATCTAATTGACCCAAAGACAGATCAAACTTGTGACCTTGGGCCCACAGTCCTTCCAAGTGAGCACCCCAGGCCGTAGCTGAGGGAATTAATCCATGTCTGTGTCCACAGTCAGCAGCCAGGTCCCCATTCTATAGAAATCCGAGTCACGGCATCAAAGATGAAAACAAAATAAAATAAAAAAGAAATCTCCCCCTTCCTGTACGTGGGGTGGTAGGACACACAGGCATCCTCTGGGGGACACAAGACTGTCTATGGGATGTGGGAATAAACGTCAGAACTTTTAATATTTACGGTTTATCTGAACCTACAACTTTCTATTTTACAAAGTGCAGGATGTGTTATGGCTGGAGGAAGAATAACTCCTTCCCTGGGGATGCTTTTCAGCAGTGTCCAAATTCCCTCCCTTCTTGCCCTCTCAGGAGAGTGGCCCCAGGACTTACAGCCAGAGGGCTCTTTCCAAAATGCCAATCTGACTCGTTGTAAGGTGGGCTCCTTCACTGACTCCCCAAGGCCTTAGGTTTGAGATTCTGCCCAAGTCCAGACCTCTTAAGCCCTTGGGCCACTCTCAACACAGCTGGCCGAGTCTGGGCCCAAGAACCAGGAGGGGTTTCCCGAATGCACTGAAACCCTTATCCCCTGCTGCCTGGACGTCACCCCACCTGGTCTCACTTGTTTCCCTTCCTCCCAGAAGCCTTGATACCCAGGTGAGAGCTAAGGGATCTTGTGATAGATCTGCAAATGCCTATTTCCCACATGGTAGGGCTTTGCTGCCCCTCTATTGGTGACGTTCCTCTCTGTACTAGTTCCCTTGTTGTTGCATTAACAAATCCCCACAGATGTGGTAGCTGGAAACAGCAGAGTATCTTCTTACAGTTCCTCTCAGAAGGCGGAATGGCTTCTACCAAGCTGAAGTCAAAGTGTCTGCAGGGCGGTGTTCCTTTCTCAAGTTCTAGGCAGGCAGTTCATGTCCAGGCCTTGGTCTTCTAATCTGCAAAATGTGGGGGTTGAGCAAGTGGAAGGTTGCACTGAGGCCTGGAGGAGGCTTGGAT
This sequence comes from Perodicticus potto, assembly GCA_963574655.1. Classification (NCBI taxonomy): domain Eukaryota; kingdom Metazoa; phylum Chordata; class Mammalia; order Primates; family Lorisidae; genus Perodicticus; species Perodicticus potto. The sequence goes on along the minus strand of CAUYRH010115601.1, from coordinate 13,991 downwards.
GAGAAGTGTGGGGTGCTTTATTGGTCTTGTTACTGTTCCCAGCCCCAGGGGGAAACAGACAGCCTTCCCTGGGTATAGGCCCTAAGACTGTCTGGCTCCCAGAGACCAGGCTCCTGTGCAATTACAGGGCAGGACTATCTGGGCCGCTGCACTAACCTGCCCTGCACTTCAAGTGCTATTGTGAGGTCAAAAGCTGTCCTGTCCAAGTGGCATCTCTGGGGCACAAAGAATGGTGGAGAGGGCAGGACACACTGGCTCATTGTCTTCCGGGCTGAGACGCAGCAGCTGTGTGTGACAAGGGCCCCTCCTTTTCTCCACCCACTCCCAGTGCTGCAGCCTGATAGGCTGGAAGGAGCCTGGCCTTGGAGTCACGTAGAGCTGTGGCCTTTTGGAAGCCCTTGAGCTATTCGTTTGCCCAGATATCACTGCTGGACATTCCAGCAGATCCCACTGAAGAAACCTGGAGTCCCTGCCCCACAAAGCACCTTTTATCAGGGGCCCTTAGGAGCAATGAACTTGAAGAGGGGGTGGCACCATGAACCTTGGGGCAGGACACCTGGGTCCTTGAGCATCAAGCCATACACATCCCCAGTTTCTTACCTGGAGCAGATGTGTGTGTGTGTGCGCGCACGTGTGTGTACCAGCAGACAAGGCCCTTATCTCATGGGAGGCAGGATACAGTGTGCAGAATCTGGTCTCAGAGAGGTGATTACAGGTAGGTGACTGACAAAGCAGAATTCGGACCCCAGTCTGCCTCATGCCACCGTCCACAACCTTTCCACAAATGCAGGGTGCCGGATGGGGAGTGAGGCAGATGCCCAGGATAAAATGGAGGCAGGCATGGTCACACTCTGTCCAGCAAAGCACTGGCTGTCATTGATCCAAGGCCAGGGGATGGCATGATGACCTGGCCAGGCCCTGCAGCCAGAGAATTCCAAAGCTCCCCCCCAGCCCTCCCCACCTCACCCATGCTTTTCAGAGCAGTACATTTATAAAGGGGAAGGAACCGGATGGTGATGATTCAGGAAATTTGCAGCCAGAGCTAAATGAGAGCCTAATAATGATGGTGATTAAAAATTAACGCCACTATTTGTACAGCGATTTGGGTGTCCATTTTGCACCCATGAATTAATTAAAAAATGAAAACACAAGTGCTTGGGATAATAAGTTCCAGGGCACAGAAGAACAGACTGTGAAGTTCCAGAGGGGACATCCAGGGACTGGGGCACTGCTTGTGCCTTCTGCCTTTGGACAGTGGGGGTGCTGGTCTCCCTCAGGAGCCCGGGGGCGTTGTGTGAACACGGGTGGGAGAGACAGCGGGGCAGTGGGAAAGACAGGCAGCTCCCCCAACCTCTCTGATGCCCAGAGAGGCTCTGCACACACGTACTTCTCTGGTTTTCTGTTTGCTCATCTGTAAAAGGGGTGAGCTCTTCGGAAACTGCATTTCCAGATGAGAAGGTGACCTAATCCCCTAGGGTTGTTGTTTCAAATCATCACAAACTTGCAGCTTAAAACAACAAATATATTCTCTCGCCTTCCGAAGGCCAGTCGTTCGAGGTAATGGTGTTATCACGGTTGGTTCCTTCTGGAGGGTGTGAGGGGATCTGGTTTCCGGTGGTGGCCAGCAGGCCTTGGTGGCCCGTGGAAGCTCATGGGGGCTGTGTAACTCGCCTCAGCCTCTGTCTTCACATGGCCTTCTCTGTGCCCCTTCTGCGTCTGTGTGCCTCAAATACCTCTTTTCTTTCTTTTACAAGGACATCAGTTATTGGGTGTAGGCCACACCCTAATTCCAGGATGATATCATCTTGAGCTCCTTAACCGAATAACACCTGCAAAGACACCATTTCCAAATTCGGTCACATTCGCAAGTATGAGGGGTTAGGACTTGGACTTTCTGGGGGAACCAGTTCTGTGCACTATAAAAACTGTGTGAAATAAGCAAAAACCACGAATGCAGGGCCCACACCATGTTCTTTCACCAAACTAATAATGAACCACCAGGAGTAGGGATCCCCCTTCTGCTGGCGTCTAGAGGTGGGACCGGGAACCCAGGTGGGAGGCAGGACCCAGCAGGGAGAGCAGCTGGGGGTCTCCTTCATATTCACCCCTCATCTGTGAGCTCTTGGAGGCCACCAGAGTCCCAGAGAGCACCTCAGTCTGCATCCCCGGGGCATCTACTCCAAGGGCTGTGGGCTCCCACGAGGTCCCCTCTCAGCTCTCCAGTCTTGTCACCCTCCCCTCCCCTCCTCTAGCCTGGCTTCTGCCAAGCCAAACCCCACCATGCCCTCAGCGTTCATGTTGCCGCATGGCCATGCCTTTGTGCTGCTGCTTCCCTCCTCTGGAATATTCCCCATCCTCGCCAGACTCCTCTGCGAGCTTTCCCTGCCCCCCCATAACTCTGTTGTGTCGTATGGTTGTGTCCCCCACTTGCCATCCTCAAGGCAGAGACAGGGGCCCAGCACAGAGAGGCACAGGGGATGCTCATTGAAGGATCTCGGCAGAACCCCATCGTTGTCCCCTCCAAGCCCCTGCCCTTGGCCTCTCTGGGCCTTGATTTCCTCATCGGGGGCCCTGCCCTGCGAGGCAGCTGCGAGCCTCCACTGAGCCTGTGTTGTTGACAGATGAATGTATTCTGGGGACAACTAATCAGTGCACAGGAATAAGGCCAAGAGAAGCGAGGCTGCTGCCCCACAACCCCTGTCTCCACCCTTTCGAAGCCCTGGAGCTCTGCCTCCCCCAGAGAATGTAGTCAGAGCCTCTGGAAGTGCTTAGATCTCTTCCCTGCCCCTCCCAGACCTGCCCCGGCTCCAGGTGTCTCCCTCTATAGCTATTTTCTTTTCTGTTCTGGAGTTCAAAAGAACAGGAGCCACAGCCACAAAAAAACAAAAGCCAGCAGGCTCTGTCAAGTAGGATAGGACCGGGCCTTCAGGGCTGCTCGCCTCTTCCAGCTGGGTCCCAGCACCCAGGAAGGAGGGTTGTGGCTTCTGCTTCTGAGGACATCCAAGGCCAATGTCACTCTGAGCACAACAGCTCCAGTTGGAGGCCAGGCCAGTTTGGGGCCAGAGCAGGGGGAGGGAGACCTGTCTGATTAGAGTCCAAAATTGTTGCTTTGAAAGCATTTTCAGATGTCCACAGCCCTGCAGGCAGGGATGGTGTAATAATAATAAAACAACATTTGCATAGAGATTTCACAAAGCACTTTCTCAGAGGTGGGGAGTCGCTAGGGTGGCCCAGTGGAATCCTGACTGGGAGGCCAACCCGGCCTTGGATTGGTTCCACCCTCCAGCCAAGCTTGCCACTGTGTGCGAAGTAAACAAAGGGCTATTCATCCGACTATTTCCGATTTCTCTGGACTTCATTCCTTTCCCCTCTCTCCCATGAAGAGCTCCCTCCAGGCCTGTCACTCAGGCCAGAAAAGGGGTGTCAGGGGGTCCTAGAGGGAGGGGCTGGCTGGGATTCTATGGGAAGAAATAGGGTGGTTAGGAGGGGGGCTCCCTCTCTCTGCATCCCACGCCCTCTGGCCCGCAAGCTCTGGCAGAATTGGAACAGCCTTGCTGTGGTTGGTTTGTGCAACTCTGAATTTACTAACCTGTGGCTGTCTTCGTGTGAAAGCATGAGCCCAGGTGTGGTAATGTCTGTGCACATGCCGTGTTCCTGTCTGGTGACCTGCAGAGATGAGCAGTGTGTGGGCCTTTGCTAATCCCTCCCCATCAGGGTGGGACTTAAGTACATAGTGTGGGGGTGAGGGACCCCGGGGTTCTGCACCTGCTCGGGCGCAGGGTGATGCAGCCCCAGTCCCACTCCTGCACAGCCCAGGCTTCAGAGTCACCTGCCGTTACCGGGCCACTGGCACCAAGGGAGACACATCAGCCCCTTAAGCGCTGCCAAGGAGCTATATAGGATCCACCTGCTATATAGGATCCAGCAGCTTCTAGCAGCCCCAGCAGGAGATGGAAGATGCAAGAGGTCATTGCGGGGCTGGAAGGGTTTACCTTCACTTTCGAGAAGGATATCAAAAATGCAAAAGGGCACTGGGCTCCTGCCTTTCCAGGGCATGGACAGTGAGTAAGGCAGGGTTGCCAGCTGTCCCCAGCCTTCTCTGCAGGACTCTCTCATGGGGCTCCCTTCTTTCTGTCTTTCTCTCCTATGGCTGCTGGGTAATCCATTTTTCAGACTGAGGAGAGACACAGAGAGGTGGATTGAGAGAAGCCATAGGGGCCTCCCAAGCCCCTAGGCTGGGCTTGACCTCCTCCTTCTCCTCTGTTTCAGAGCTAAGGTGTAATATTGAGGCCTGGAGGCTGGCTTGGGGGTTGGGGAGACTACCAAAGGCCTAGATTTGGAGGATCCCCCAGGCCTGAGCGTGGGGGAGTTTTAGGTGGGACTCGTGATGGAGAGGCGAAGGCCCTCCCCATAGAGGACAGACAGCTCCCAGCCCTGGGGAAGCTGCCTTCTCCTTTCTTCCCTCTCCTGCCAGAGTTAGGCTCAGCTGTGTGCAACTTCTTTGCTAAAGGGCTGTATAAAAAGGTAAGTTAGTGGGCCTGGGCTCAGGGGGTAGGCCTGGCCTGGGATAAAGTGTCAAATTTGCACCTGTGAAGGGGAAGTTGGGATGGGGCCAAACTTGAGACTTATAGGTAGACGAAGGACACGTGGGTGGGTCCACCAAGCAACCTACCTCTCACAAAGACTTCCCTGTCTCAGTGGCTGCCTTGCTGGGGTGGGGACATCTACGATCGTTCCCAGGAATCTCCAGATCTCTTCACTTCCTTCTGTTTTCTTCCGACTTAGGAGAATGGCCGCTTTCTCCCCCAGCTGTCTCCTCTGAGTATGGAAACTGGTCAATTGTCCCATTCATTCTTTGTGGCCTAAGGTAGCTCTGGCCACAGTCTTTGAAGTGCCACCAAAAAGCATCTTTTACTTCTACCCCAGTGTTGGCAAGTAACCCCCCACCCCCAACCCCCAGAAGCAGTCATTCTGGGGAGACTCAACTCAAATGCAGGGTTTCTCAACTTTTCTTTTGGTTTATGGACCTCTGAAAGAAATACATAGTTGGAAAAAACCACTTGCCTCAGATTTCAGGGGTCCCCAGTCCCCCTGCATCCTACCTATAGGTCTAAGTTAAGAAAACCTTCTGGGGGGATGAGTTTAGGGCCTGAACTTGGGATCTGAATGAATCTGTCCCTGGGAGCTGGGAGGCTGCAGGGGAACCTGGAGCCATGTCTGCCCACCTGCCTTGTTTGTTTTGGGGCCAGCCCTAGAGACAGGGGAGAAGGGCAAAGAGCTCATTGATCACCCAAAGCTCCATGTAGCCAGGGCCCAGCCCCCACCTCCCATACACCCGGCTTGATCATGAACTGAGTGGTGTCTCCTTAGCTTGGCCCATTCACCTTCTAGCACAGTGGTTTAGTGATACCCCTACCCCTCACTCCTTACAAAGAAGTAAGACTGTGATTGTGGAAAGTCAGAACTTGGCTAATCAAGGGCCTGGGATGGAAGGTAGGGGGAGTTAAGGAGAACACTTTCCCCACCTCTCAAGTTCTATCAGAGACTTGGCCACACATGAGGCTGGTGCTGCTTAGAAACTTAGAAACTGGATGTACAAAGTTGGCTCTCATGTCACTCAGGCCTCTGGAATTAGAAAGCATAACATTTTTTAAAAAATGACATGAAATTGGGCGGCACCTGTGGCTCAAAGGAGTAGGGCGCCGGCCCCATATACCGTAAGTGAAAGGTTCAAACCCTGGCCAAAAACTGCAAAAAAAAAAAAAAAGACATGAAATGGACAGGCCTTTACTGAGCACTTGCTGAGCACTGAGGGCTGGAGCACCCAGCCTGCTCTCTGGTGGGAGGAGTGGGAGCGTTAGGTGCTGTTGGACCACATGGCTGCAGCTGTCCCATGCCTGGGGCTTCCTGGTATTTGCCCTTTAGAAAAGGGCACAGCAGGCAGAGGGGACAGGTGGACAAAGGAGTGTCCATAGGAACAGTGGCCTATCAAGACAATAGCTTGCCCTTCATGGTCCTTGAACCCCAGTTCTGGCCCCCACTGGGGTCCAGGCAAAGGGAGGGCCACTAAGGACTGAGCACCAGCACCTTCTGGGAGTTCCCTGGAGGGCTGAGCTGGGCCCGGCTGTGGGTGACGGGGCCTCCCAGCAGGCCCTCTGATACCTCCAGGGAAGCTCTGCCTGTTCTGGCATGAACAAGGGGAGAAGATGGTGATGTGTAAGCACTGGCTCCAGGGACTGTGCAAGAAAGGTGACCACTGCAAGTTCCTGCACCTGTATGACATTGCCAGGATGCCCCAGTGCTACTTCTACTCCAAGTTTGGTAAGTCCCTTCCAGGCTCTGCCCTCAGCCCAGAGGCAGCAGTGCAGTTGTGAGATGGGAGGAAGGTTTTCAGGAGGGACCCAAAGGAGGCTGGGCATGTTCCAGGAGGTCAGCTAGGCCTGCCTGAGCCCCGGGTGCCTCCTCTAAGAAATGGACCTCTAAGAAATGGACCTGCACCCCAGGAGCTCTGCCCTTTCCTGCTCCACCAGGATCAACACACACACCAAAGGGAAGGGGGGCTGTTGCCTTCCCCAGTCCTGGCTAATCACACACCCAGATGGACTGTTGGGAAATAAATCTCGAATGGGCCATCTCTCAGGCCCAGGGGTGCAGGTTAGTGCTTTCCTCGCATCAGGCCTTGGCAGCCGCCTTCACAATGCCTGCTGTGCCCATAAAGCCCCGGTCGCACTGTCTGCTCTTTCAACTGTCTTGCTATTTTCACTCTTATGTGTATTTTAGAAGAAAACTTTCCATTTTCATAAATGAAAAACTAGCATCACTTGTTGAAAATAAAAGGTAACTGTAAACAGACCCACGAAGTTCAGAAATCTGGCCCTAAAATTGTCCTGTGTGGTCAGGTCTGGGGCAGTACCATGTAACCTCCCTTCTGGCCTCAAGTTCTCCTTTTGTCCTTTTAACCAAGGGCCTACTGAGGAAGGATTTGCAGCAACTCTCCCCTCATTTAAGAATGGAATCTGTGGATGTGCCTCAGGTCTCGTCCTTCCCAGTAAAATTCTACAGCTCAGTGCTTTCCAGAGCTGAAAGGAGCATTAAGGATTAACTAGTCCAGTGGTTTTCAAACTGTGTTCCAAAAAAAGTTACCCGCAAAGAGAAACTGGGCAGATCCCCAAGGATACCCCATGAGGCTTGAGCCAACTTCAGGCCGCCACCCTCAGGCAGCTGTCCCCATTAGTGCCCAAAGGGACAAGGGAAGGAAGCAAAGCCTGGGGACATGGGAAGGAAGCAAAGCATCCCTTAGACCAGCAAACACCCCTCCTGGGCCAACATTCTGTGTCCTGCCTGCTCCGGGAGGTGAGAGTGTGGCAGTTCCCAAGGGCTTCCCCATGCCTTCCTTGAAAGAGTGACAAATTTATCTGGAGCCTCACTCTCTAAGGCCATTGCCCAAATATAACTCTCATTTTAAAACACCTCTGAGCTATTCTCTTAGTATCCTTACTTGGATTTGTTTGGGGATAAGAAGCTATAGGGAACAAATACAGGAGCAAGGCCAGGTCCTCTTCTGCCCTCAAAAACCTCTGGTTAGTGGGGGACAGACATGTAAACTGATGGTCACGGTATGTAACATATGGTTCTGATCTTGCAGTAAATGAATGAATCTCTTTGTAATATCATTATCCAAGTAATTATCATTCTTATTGGATGCAAATTGTTTCATTTATAAAGGTATGTGGGAGGGTGTGGGAGTGGGAAAGGGAGGTTGAAGGGACCTGGATGTCCATCCAGAGTCTTCAGCAGGTAGTGGGCAGTACCAAAGGATAGGCCAAAGGGTGCTGCTGCCACCTGCTGGCCCGGCGAGGAATGCAGCGACGTGTTGGGGGCTCCAGCCCAAAGGCAGATGTACAGGTGGCCTCCCGTTATCTCCAAGGATCCAATGATCTGGATTGAATGCTGGAAGACTTGGAAGACTCATGCCCAGAGTCAGCACTCTGGCCAGGGCTATACGAAGGTGATGAGCAAATACATACAGCCTCCACCTAAGTGAGGAAGCCAAGTGAGAGTGGATGTGACTTTTCCTGTTTCTGAACACAGGCATCCACATTTGCAAAATGAGAGGGCTGGGAGGAACAGTGGTTTGAAAGAGGGGAAACCTTCAGGGGGAAACCTTGCCCTGCAGAAGCCCAGCATATAAAATGGAGCAGTATGGAAACCAGCGGAGAAGACGTCATGGATCTCCTTTGAGCTTTGACAAAGTACTGAGTTATAGACTTTAGAGAGGACAAAGTTGGAGACATCCATAAATTCTCAACTTGAATGAAGGGAAACTGGGCTGCATCTTCCCAATGCTTCCTTCAGATCTTCCTTCCTAAGAAAAATCTAAGAGGGTTCCTAAAACCACTCCTGGGTCACCTGTGCCGCAGGGCTGGCTCCTTTTAGGAGACTTGGTCTAATCCACAGATTACAGCTCTCATTTAATATACTGCAGGTGTCCCTTGTTGAGTGTTTATTTTTATCCCTATAACAACTTGACACAGGACTTTGCATTTCTTGGCATTTCCATTCCAGAAGGAACTGGCCCCCACTAGGCTCTGGAAGCTGTATAGGTTTTGCAGCAGAAAGGAACAGAAGGCCTTAGTCACAGCGCATGGCAACTTCTCCATTTAATATCATAGGTCTCTTCATTCTTTCCTCACCAGGAGCCTCTAAGGAGCTTCCTTCTGCATACGTGGTCCTGCCCCAGCTCTCCTGGATTTGCACTTTCACACCCATGCCCTGCTTAGCAAATATTACTGGGATCCACCCTTAGATTGCAGGAAGGATCTGGCATATCTTGCTATCTTCAAAAAGCTGCTGGTGACAGTAGAAAAGCCAGTAGCTTATAAGCATGTGAGGGGCAAGGTCAAACCTGTTTGGGAGGTGGGGTAACCACAACGAGGAGCCCGCTTATGTACAAGAATGCTGGAATTTTCAGGTGACTGCAACAAGGAGTGTCCCTTCCTCCATGTGAAGCCAGCCTACAAGTCCTAGGACCGTCCTTGGTATGAACAAGGCTTCTGCAAGAATGGTGAGGCCTTGATAGACACAGTGCACGGTGGTGGGATGAGGAAGGGGGCTCAACTGGGGAGGGAGGGCCTATTTCCCTGATGAGGTGTCCACACTGCAGTCCTGAGAGAAAGCCTTTCTGCAGTCCTCCCCAGGCTGCTGTGACACACCAGGCTTCTCTGGACAGGTTTATGTGGATTTAAATCTTCTCTTGGGTGTGTATGGCTACCTGACCTTGAACAAGTGACTTAACCCTGGGAAGGCCTTGGCACAGGGTCCGGCCTACGGGACATGCTCTGCTCCTTCTCTGAGCTCGCTTCTCTGTTCCCTTTGCCCACCTGCGGGGACCTGAGTTTCATGTAGGTATATCCTACGTCTGGCTGGTTCCCTGCCAGGGTCCCTGTGCCCTAGGCACCTGGGTTCGTCCTTCAGCTACGTTGTTCTGAGTTCTTAGCGCTGCTGGTTTGTGGGCCTGTAGAGGGCAGCATGCCTGAAGGAAGGCCAGTAAGATTGTGGGGTTAGCCTTCCTCAGCTGTACCTTCTACAGCTAAATAAACAAGAGGCAGCAAAGTCAAGTCCATATCCACGTAAGTCCAAGATACAGCATGTCAGTGATGCTTCTGACCCTTGCAATCTCAGGACTTGCCAATTGATACCTGCCCCAATACTCTGAGGTTCCCTTCCCTGTCTCCGTCTCATGGCCAGAAGTGGGGGCTTCAGGGCACTATGGTGAGGACAGGGAGATGTCTACACCCCCTCCCTTCTCAGGAACTTTTCTCCTGCTTCCCCTCTTGCTAAAGCAGAGCCTTCTGGTCGTTTTCTCTTTCCCAGCAGGTCCCCAGAATAATGTGTCTCAATTACTTAGTCGGCTTCTGCCCTGAGGGACCCAAGTGCCAACTTGCTCAGTGAGTATGATTCTCCAATTACCAACTCCCACCAGAGTGCCGGGCCTGACCTTATGGATCTGGACCCTTCCATGCCCTCACCGGCCCCTGGAGGAACACTGGAAAGCTTCTGCGCACAGTGTGTCCCCTGTGCTGCTGCCTGTCCCTGGTGACCTCAGTGCTGCTGGCAACACTGAACTCTAACCACCCTCCTACAGAGCACTCTGCTGGGGTGGGTGTAGATCTTTTCACAAACTGTTCTAGAAACAAGAGTAACATTTAACACCCATTTGCCCCCAGTCCTCTGCAATTCTTCCTCACTCCCTGGCTTGGGGAGGGCTCCTTCCCTGAAGGTTTCTGAAATGTGAAGTCTGCAGTGGGCTGCGGCAGAGAGTGCCAACAAACAGGGGAGGGAGGCTCAGAGCTGCTGTGATCATCTCTCTCTACACTTCCCAGCCCCAAGATGAATCTTTTATTCAACTGGAGTTACCTGAAGGTGAGTGCGGGCAGGCAGGTGCTGATGGGCCTGACCCTTTATGCTCTTCCTGCTCACAAGGCATGTGGTGGCCCCTCCCCGCCTGCTCTGGACAGGACTTCTCAGCTCATCAGCCCCTTCTCCCTTCCTTCTCGTGTCAGCAGACCATGGGCGAGTGTGGCCACTGCCTGTCTGTGTACAGCTGGGAAGAATGCTTTTTAAAATGTTGGGGGAAAATAATCAAAAGAACATTGTGTAATGGGCGGAAATGTTAATTCCAGTGCTCATAAAGTGCTGTTTTTATTTACATGTTGCCATAGCTGTTCTGGAGATTACAGTGGCAGAGTTGAGTGGTTGCCACAGAAACTTGATGGCCCAGAGTTTAAAATATTTGTTATTTGGAAATATATATATTACTATTACTATAAATATATATATAACTATTGGGTCACTTAGAGAAAAAGTGTGATTTCTGGTCTGGATGACTGAAGGTTGGGCACTCATTTAAGTGTGCTAGAGGCCAAAGAGAAGCACAGACGGTGGGGCAGCTACTGAGCTTGGGAGGGCAGTGGCTGGTGGGGGAAGGTGGCCCCTGTAGGCTCTGAGGGGCCTTTAAGGTGGGGAGGCAATATCTGGACTGCCGGGAATTTATAAGCTCCTTTCTAACTTTCATCTAGATGTCTGCTTCTGGCAATTGAAACTGTAACCATTTTGAACCGTGGTTTCACCTGGATGCATGGCCGATGCCCAGGCTGCCGTTTCCACAGGGGACCTACCTGCAGTAGGAGTTTGCCCCTCAAGTTTGCTTTATCTGCAGCTTGTGAACCTGCCCTGGGATACAGCACCTCCTGCTTCTGCTGTGGAAGCTCCCAAGCCCCTTTCTGTGGCAGAGTGCCTGCTCCTTCACCCACAGGACAGGGCCCCGGGGCACCTGTTCTCCTGCTTGAAGCTTAGGGCACAAGAACGGGCCCTGTGCTTCAGGTGAGCAAGGAGCTGGCAGGGCTGGAGGGGAGGGGTGACCCGAGAGCTGGAGGATGCAATTCCTTTTCTGTAGCATGTAAGAAAACTGCACTGGGGTTTTAAGAGAGAATGGAGTGATTCCGGTAAACCAAATGTTACAAAGTGTTAAGTCTTAACAACCTAACTCTATTCACATTTTTAGTCAGGTAAGACCATTCCTTTAAAAGAAAGTCATCTTTCATTTCTTCTTCTGTTGCCTAGACATAATGACTTGAAGACTGGGGTATGGGACAGTTTGGGAAAGGGAAGAAACATAGCACTTTGGATTTCTTTTTCTGCTATCTTCTGCTATATCAGAAAGAAAAAAGACAGATGGCTTCTAAGTTGTTCTGAGCTTTGATTTCTTCATTCAGCGAAACAGTCCTATCAGGATGGCAGGTTAAGAGACAGCGCCTCTGATTTTCCTGAACATTTGATTTTATGTGTCTTTGAAAGTGCGGAGCCTTGTTCTTTGATCATGCTGCTGGGCATGAACAAGGTCTCGTTTAGCTTCATTTACAAGCAGTATCCAGTTCTTCGGAAGCCAGCCATCTCCTATGGTTGCCTAGACAATTTAGAACTTTTCTCTTGCGATTTGAACTTTAAAGTCATCTCATTAACTTTTTCTCTTTCAGTGTCAAAACCCAGGGCATTATGCTAAAAGAGCAGTAAGACTCAACCGGTGGGAGTTGTCAAAAACTAACTCATGGTCTGGGAAACTGGAAGATCTTCTGGTGAAGATGTCCTATGGCCACACTGTGGATTCTCTGCTCCCAACGTTCCGAGTGGGCCTACTGTCAGCCTAAACAGAACACCAGGTACAGAAGAGCCTGCTGGGTGGGTCTGTCCTGTACGTGAACAAGCAATGTATTAACAGGGCTGGAGGCAGACTGATTGTGGCAAGAATGAATTGTCCATAAAACGGGGGAGCAAGATGTATGTAAAACCAAATGCTCACATATATAGGAAACCACACTCACTACAGGCTGCTCGGCTCTTGGGGTCCTCTGATGGCTCTGGGTGCAGGTGGCAGTTCTTGTGCAATACGGCCTCAGCTGCTGCTACAAACTGACAATTAAATCAGACATTCTTTAGCATGACAGCTGCTTCCCTGCGTGGCTTATTTAAATTTAACAGTATAGTCTATGCCTTATGTGGAGTATTATGGGGCAGTAGATGGTACAAAAGAGGTTTATCCTGGGGAGGTGAGGTAGTGCTGAGCCTTTTGGATGGAGAAGAGCATGAGGCAGGACCAGCCTCTCACCTTGGGTAAAGACAGGTGCGTGCCTGGCCTGCCTGGAGCTGGAGGCTCAGAGGTCAAGGAGGTCTAAAAGAATGTAGCCCAGGAGTTAGATTTGGGGGTTGGAATGCCAGCTAAAACCACCTTGGGCTGCTGAGTGACGAACAGCGCAGAGCCATGTAGGTACACTGCTCGGCCTCCTCAGGCCTGTTTCCTCATTCTGGAAAACGTGCCAGACAGCACCTCCCCCACAGGGCTGAGGACAAAATGAGACAATGCACACAGAGAACCCTGCACGCCACAGTGAGGACCTGAAGGTTCGGTGGGTCTAAGTATGGCTCACATTTGGAACCTGTCTGTGGTGTGATGCCAGAGGCTCGAGTTCCTACTAGGTCAGACCTTACTGGGATGAACAGGTCCAAGTCTTCTCATCTCTCCAGATCTCTGCAAAGGAGATACAACTATCCCCAATTTGCAGTCCAAAGGAGGCTCTGGTCCCAGGCACATACTTACTCACTTCACAGGAGAAAGTCTGGAAGAGGCGAATGATAAGCTCACAGGAGTATTTTCCATTTCTTATAAATATTTATTAGGAAGAGTGGTGGTAGTAATAATGTGGGTTCTCCATTAAATGTAAAACAGTGTGCTGATAATACAACCTGATTTGAATTTTAATGGCTGAATACTTTAATGTAGTAGAAAAAAATGTACTTTCCCCAGTAAACTCAGTATTCAGAACTGAATTCTGAAGTAACCAGTACCAGGGTTAATCTACCCTACAGAAGCCGTGTGTGAGTTACAGCGGGGTGTTCAGCCACCCCTGTGCCTACTTCCAATCTACAGTGACAGAACTTTCAACGGTAAGTCTTCTCAAGGACGGAGGTGGCTGGCATGTCACCATAGCTCCTCTGCAGGATGGATGGGAAGGTGGGTGTGGACTGCGTGTGTGGATTCTCATGTTTTTCTTCTATGCACATTGCAGGGTGGCTTGTTCAGGAATTCAAGCTGCTGCCCTAGAGGCAAACTCTAAGTATTGCTGCTTACCGAGGGAGGCTCCTGCCACTGCCACAGATGGAGGAGAGCAGGATTTTAAGAGACAAAATGAAGAAGGCTGTTTAAAATAGTAAGTCATGTAATCATGTTAAAGGCATTCTTTTTCTCTCAGCTTTGTGAAAGATGAGTACTTACCCCTGCCTCATACCTGAAGATGATGGTTTCTGGGTGCAGATTTTACTTTGTTGTTCATGTACGTGACTGGGGCTGCTGTGCAAATGAACTTATAGGGATATCCGCACATGCAAGCAGGAAATGTATACTCTCAAGGCAAGTTCCCATCATCACTGCAAACCAG
>CAUYRH010115597.1:0-10630 GCA_963574655.1 Perodicticus potto | reverse complement strand
TAGAGTGCCATGGTATCACAGCTCACCTTCAATTCCTGGGATCAAGAGAGTCTCCTGTCTCCGCCTCCCAAGTAGCTGGGACTACAGGTGCCTGCCACAACGCCCAGCTATTTTTTGGTTGCAGCCGTCATTGTTGTTTGGCGGGCCCGGGCTGGATTCGAACCCGCCAGCTCAGGTGTATGTGGCTGGCGCCTTAGCCCGTTGAGCCACAGGCGCCGAGCCTAAGTGCAAAACTTTCTTTTTTTTTTTTTTTTTTGAGACAGAGTCTCAAGCTATCACCCTGGATAGAGTGCCGTGGCATCACAGCTCACAGCAACCTCCAATTCCTGGGCTCAAGCGAGTCTCCTGCCTCCGCCTCCCTAGTAGCTGGGACTACAGGCGCCTGCCACAACGCCTGGCCAATTGTTTTTATTTTTTTGGTTGCAGCCGTCATTGTTATTTGGCGGGCCGGGCTGGATTCGAACCCGCCAGCTCAGGTGTACGTGGCTGGCGCCTCAGCCCGCTGAGCCACAGGCACCGAGCCTAAGTGCAAAACTTTCTTAGCTATGACACTAAAAGCATAAATGACCAAAAACTTAAATAAATAAATAAAATTGCATCAAAATTTAAAAGTTTTAGACCCAGCTCCCTGGCTCATGCCTGTAATCCTAGCACTTTGAGAGGCTGAGGTGAGAGGATTACTTGAGGCCAGGAGTTCAAGACCAATCTGAGCAACATAAAGAGAACCTGTCTTTACAAAAAATAGAAAAATTAGCTGGGCATGGTGCACATGCCTGTAGTCCTGGCTACTCAGGATCTGAGGTGGAAGGATCACTTAAGCTCAGGAGTAAGAGGTTGCAGTAAGATATGATGATGCCACTGTACTCTAGCCTAGGCAACAGAGTTAGTCCTTCTCTCAAAAAGGAAAAAACAAAAACAGAGAAAAAAAGCACAAAAATTAAAACTTGGGCACCATCAAGAAAGTGAAAAGATAACCCACAGAATGGAACAGAATATTTTCAAATCATTTGTCTGATAAAGGATTCATTTCTAGAATATGTAAAGAACTCTTGCAACTCAGTAATAAAAAGACAACCAATTTTTTTTCTTTTTTTGAGTCAGAGTCTCAGTCTGTTGCCCAGGTTAGAGTGCCCTGATGTCAGCCTCGCTCATGGGGGCCTGGGTTCAAGTGATCCTCCTGCTTCAGCCTCTCGAATAGCTGGGAATACAGGCACCTGCCACAAGAAATAAGGTCTTGCTATTGCTCAGGCTGGTCTTAAAATCCTAAGCTCAAGCAACCCTCCCACCTTCGCCTCCCAGAAGGCTAGGGTTACAGGCAAGAGCCACCTTTCCAGGCCTCTTTCTTCCTTTCTTTTTTTGTTTTTTTTGCTTTTTATTTTTTGGAGATGAAGTTTTGCTATGTTGCCCTGACTAGAATCAAACTCCTCAGTTCAAACAATACTCCTGCCTCATCCTCTCCAGTAGCTAGGACTACAGGTGCCTACCACTGCACCTGGCATAACCAAATTTTAAAATGAGCAAAGCATCTAAATAGATATTTCTCCAAGGAATATATAAGTGGTTAACAGCACATAAAAAGATGCTCAACATATTTAGATGTCAAGGAAATGCAAATCAAAACCTATAATGAAATACCACTTCATACCCACTAATATGGCTAGAATCAAGACAATAGATTGTTAAGGCCAGGTGAGGTGGCTCATGCCTATAATCCTAACACTCTGGGAGGCCAAGGTGGTGGATTGCCCTGAGCTCACAGATTCAAGACCAGGCAGAGCAAGAGTAAGACCCCGTCTCTAAAAATAGCTGGCCATTGTGGTGGGCTCCTATAGTCCCAGTTACTTGGGAGGCTGAAGCAAGAGAATAGCTTGAGTCCAAAGAGTTGGAGGTTGCTGTGAGCTGTGAAGCCACAGCATTCTACTGAGGGTGAGAAAGTAAGACTCTGTTTCAAAAAAAAATACAATAGATTGTTGACAAAGAAGTGAGAACCCTCAGACACTGCTGATAGAGGTATAAAATGGTGCAGCCATTTTGAAAGATAATTTGGCAGTTCCTGAAAATGTTAAATATGGAATTACTCTATGACCCAGCAATTCCACTTACACATACACTCAAGAGAAATGAAAACATACATTCACACCAAAATTTGTAGATTAATCAATGTTCATAGAACATAATAGCCAAAAAACTTTGTACTTTCAAGGTGGAAACAACTCTAATGTCCATAAACTAAAGAATGAATAAACAAACTGTTCATAGGATGGAATATTATTTTTCTTTTTTTTTTAAATATTTATTTATTTATTTTGCAGTTTTTGGCCGGGGCCCGGTTTGAACCTACCACCTCCAGAATATGGGGCTGGCATCCTACTCCTTTGAGCCCCAGGTGCCGCCTGGAATATAATTTTTTAATATGAAGAAATAAAATACTGATACATATTACAACCCGGATGAACTTGAAACACTATGCCAAGTGAAAGAAGCCAAATACAAAGGATGACATGTTACATGATTCCATCTACAGGCAATGTGTAGAATAGACAAATTTATAGCCAGAAAATAGTCAGCTCTGTGCTCATACTCAGTGTTAGGGCACCAGCCACGTACACTGGACCTGGCAGGTTAAAACCTGGCTCAGGCCTGCTAAACAACGATGACAACTACAATAAAAAAAATAGCTGGGCATTGTGGTGGGCACCTGTAGTCCTAGCTACTTGGGAGGCTGAGACCAGAGAATTGCTTAAGCCCAAGGGTTGGAGGTTGCTGTGAGCTGTGACACCACAGCACTCTGCCAAGGGCAACATAATGAGACTCTGTCTCAAAAAAAAAAAAAAAGAACATGAATGTTATGTCAATCAGGTTGAGAAAAATATCTCCGATTGTATGTGAAGCCCGCACACTGTACCCCATGATTGAATTATTGTACACAGCTATGATTCAATAAAAAAAAAAAGAAAAGAAAAAAAAAGGAAAATAAATTAGTGGTTGCGTAGGAATGGGAATCTTCAGTCACATGGGGAGTGACTATTAATGGATATAGGTTTCTTTGGGGATTGTTCTAAAATTGATTGTAGTTATAGTTATGCAAACTCTGTGAACATACTAAACACCACCAAATTGTATATATTGAAATGTGTAAATTGTATGGTTTGTGAGTTGTATCTCAATAAAGCTCTTAAAAGAAAAGAGTCACGATGAGATACTCTCCATCCCATCAAGCACAAGCACAGCTGTCTTGGGATCTTACTTTACACTATAGGTCTGAATACTGTGGGTGCCTTTTCATATATACAAAGTCAGCCAAGATCATTAACCTTCCTCAGATTATTGTTAAAAGTTTAAGGTCACCTATTCATAAGTGAATTGCCCACTTTGCTTCAAGGTGACCTAGCTTATCGATATCATGGAAAAGTAGAAAGCCATCAAACATACAAAGCATCTGTATCAGATTTTAAAAATAAACAAAGAGCACTACTCTTGTAAAAAAAAAAATACATTTAAAAGAATGGTAAATAGTATATAAAATTTTACCTAAAAAAGAACCATAAAACAATATTGAAGTCTAGGATTAAAAAATTATGCATGCTAAAGTGATTGAGGTGCAATGTGTTGATATCTATAACTTATTTTCAAATGAATCAAAAAATAAGATGGATTTGTGGATAAGGGAATGGCTAGATGGTCATGTAATACATATGGAGAATGTTAATTACAGAATGTAGGTGGTAGGTATATGGTACAATTCTTTCAAACTTTCTGAATGTTTAAAAATTTGCAAAAAATGGTGGGAGGAAAGTGTTAAAGTAAAAGGTGGTTTGCTCAAGAGAGGAAAAGCCCTCTTCTCCAACAAAAACCTGTATTTCCTATTTTGAAAGCTGAGGAAGGAAAATAAATGCATCTCCTACAGCAGGCCTAGTCTAAACATTCAGATTTAAAGAAGAGCATTTACATATGCGACATTTAAGACTAGAAGAATTAAAGGGAGCATGGAGAAAGATTACAAATTGTAAAATGATTTCATGACTTACTGAAGCAGAGCTGGAAAAGCTAATCTAACGAATGAGGTAACCTAGGATTTTGAGTCCTGGCCCTTCTTAACGTGGTTAAGGGTGAACACCACAAACTGTGAGTAACGTAGGGTCCAGAAAGCATAAATACACATTTGATTTTGGTTTTTGTTCTCCTTAAAAGTGATTCCACAGTTGAGAGCTCAGGGGAGGTGCTCAGTGTGTGCTGATTTTGGATGCCAAAGAACACCTGCTCCTTGAAGCTGAGCCCCAGTCCTAGTCTTAGTTCCTCTTTTCTTATTAAGGGGAAGGTCTTGGCTCAACAGTGGACTCTCAAGACGTGTCTGCTGGGGTAAGGGCAGAGGTTAAGGATGTGGCTGTTCTTTCCCAGAGACTTTTCGTCTCAAAGGCTGCTCTGGGGCTGGTTAGTGCAGAACTATCCCACCCTGGGTACAGCCCTCAGTCGCAGGCAAGTTTGGGGGCCTATGGTAATTGAAAGAGAAAAGGCTTCTTGCCAGACTGCAGGAAATGGGGTAGCCCTAAAATAGACGTACCCACTTCATCCCAAAGAGCATTTCTCTTTTCCCCGTTGATCCCTCTCTCCCAAAGGGGCTCTTTCCTGATCAATTTCTCGAACTAGAACCACCTCAAACTCAAAAGACCGGACCCCAACTTCTACGGGCCAAGATTCTCAACCTTTCAGATCTGGAGCCTCCCATCACGCCACAGAAATCTGCCCTTTCCCCCCTATCCTTCAGCTCTGGAGTTCCCCAACACACACACACACACATCCTGATCTTCGATCTTCGCCTTGCCCCAGAGTCAGCATCCCCCAGTGCTGTGATATGAAGGCTTTCACCCCATAAAAGAGGCATACCCCCACTCTTCAGACGTCGAGTGCCCCAAATTTCTAGGCTGGAATCCTTCATCCCTTAAGGCATTGCATTCTTCCAACTCCTCGGAGCTAGCCTCCCAAATCCTTCAAAGCTGGGCTCCCTCTGTGGACCCCCATGCTCCACAGCCAGGTCCCCAACCCGGTAGCCCTCATCAATCACAACGCGCCCCCTTTGACTATAGTGCTCTTGGCGCCCGCCCCAGGGCGGGATTCATACCATGGTGGCGGCTCGGGCGGCTGGCAGCAGGCGCGTGACCCGGCCAATAACGGTCCTTGGGGGCGCGACGGCCGAGGGGGCCGGGGCGGGGCCGGGGGCGGGGCCTGATGGGAGGGGCGGGGCCTGGTGGGCCGGGCGGCCGCGCGGGCGGCGGCAGGTGAGCGGCGGGCGGGGATGGCGGAGCAGTGGGATCTGGACGAGGAGGGCATCCGCCGCCTGGGGGCGCTGAGCTTGGAGCAGCCGGGTAGGGCCAGGCCGGAGACCTGGGCGGGGAACCGAGGGTCAGAAGCTGAAGGGAGAAAACTGAGGCGGAGGCAGGGGAACAGCGTAGGAGCGGTGCCCGACTCTGAGGAGGGGTAAATTGAGGCAGAAGGGTTACCCTGACGTGGAGGTGAAGGAACTGAAGTAACAGGGGAGTCTGGGGCAGAAGGCGAGGAATTGAGGGAGTGAAGAAGTAGAGAAAGAGAGAGAAACAAGATTAACAGGAGACCCTTGAGATAGGTGACAGAACTGTACAGAGTAAAGAAAATGCTGAACTAGTGGGAGGAAACAGCCCCAAGAAGGCATCATCGGTGGGAAAAGGAAGTGGTGCGAGGCGCAGTAATGGTGGGCGGTGCTGTTAAGGAGGCACGAAGGGGTTGATTTTGGTAATTTCTGCAACTTCCTACCCAGAAGGGTTTTTCCTATTTGAGGTGAAATGAGGGAGGATGCTCCTTAATCAGCCCCTTCCATCCCCGGTCTCCACATCATGAAATTGACCATTTCTTTCTTCCATCTGGTTGTGTAGCTTCCTTTTCAAAGAGCCTCAGAAAGGGGCCTGAAAGGAATAGCAGCTCATCTCTCAAGCGCTTACGGTGCCCCAGTCTTAGTAAAACTGGCCAGGTGACTGCTGACCCCTCTTGGACCCGGGGTCTGACCCGCACAGCTTGCTTGCTGAGTGCCTGGGGAATAAAAAGTTGGAAAAGTCACCAGCGTTCCTAATTCACCTTTGACCTTCCATAAATTTACTATATACAGTATCATTATTGCCAGACCCTGTGATAAATGCTTTATCTGCGTTATTTAATTCCCATAACCTCATAGCAAAAAGTTGCTTTTTTTTTTTTTTTTGAGACAGTCTCAAGCTGTCGTCCTGGGTAGAGTACTGTGGCATCACAGCTCACAGCAACCTCAAACTCTTGGGTTTAAGCGATTCTCTTGCCTCAGCCTCCCAAGTAGCTGGAACCACAGGCGCCTGCCACAACGTCCCGCTATTTTTTGGTTGTAATTGTTATTGTTGTTGGGCGGGGCCAGGCTGGAGTCTAACCCACCAGCTCTGGTGTATGTGACTGGCGCCCTAGCCACTTGAGCTCCAGGCACCGAGCCAAAAGTTGCTTTTCTTGCTTCTGATACTTTTCATCTGTGGTCTGTGAAATAACTTGGTTTTATTAGTAATTTTATTTAAAAATTATTTATCAAAATAATTATCAAAATTTGTGCATGCTAATAACAAGCATTACATGAGTGAATAAAGAGGGTACTAATCTTTCCTTTCTCTTGAAAATTAATTTTCTCCTCTTCCCACCCCTTGGCATCAGCTTTCTGTCTCTATGGATTTGCCTCTTCTGGATATTTCATATAAATGGAACCACATAACATGTGGCCTTTTCTTTTTGGCATCTTTGACTTAGCGTGATATATTCAAGGTTCATCCATGTTTTCACATGTATCAATACTTCATTCCTTTTTCTAATAGTAATAGACTTTCTCAGAGCACTTTAGGTTTACAGAAAAATTGAGCATAATACAGAAATTTACCATATACCATTCCTCCCCTTGCACCTCTCCTTCACCCCCCAGTTACCTTTATTATTAATATCTTGCATTATTATGGTACAAGCATTACAATTTATGAACCAGTATGGATATATTATTATTGACTAAGGTCTGTAATTTATACTAGGGCTTATTCTGTTTTTAATTAAAAAATTTCTAATTTTTAAAAATGTTTGTAGAGACAGAGTCTCACTGTTGCCCAGGCTGGTCTCAAATCCCTGGCCGCAAGCGATCCTCCCACCTTGGCCTCTCAGGGTGCTGGAATTACAGTTGTGAGCCACTACATTGGGCTGGGGCTCACTTTTTGTGTTGTACGGTTTTATGGTTTTTGACAAATACATAATGTCATATGACCAGCATTATAATATTAAACACAATAGTTTCAAAAGTTATTGAAACCAGGCTCCTAAAAATTCCCTGTGCCTCATCTATTTAGCCCTTCCTCACCGGGAAACCAGTATCAATTTGTTGGTATCTGACAACCACTGATGTTTTCACTGTTGCCTTTTTCATCATGTCATATAGTTGGAAACATATAGTATGTAATTTTTCAGACTGACTTCTTTCACTCAGTAATATGTATTTAAGGCTCCTTCACATCTTTCCATGGCTTGATAGCTTATTTCTTTCCTTTTCTTCTTCTCCTTCTCCTCCCTTTCCGCTGCTCCCCCTTCCCCTTCTTGCTCTCCTCCCCTTTCCTCTCCTCCTCCTTCTTTTTTTGTGACAGAGTCTTGCTCTGTCACGTGGGCCAAACTGCTGTGGTGTCATCACAGCCAGTTCAATGCAACCTCAAACTTCTAGGCTCAAGTGATTCTCCTGCCTCAGCCTCCTGAGTAGCTGAGACTACGGGTGCACATCACTATGCTGGATAATTTTTCTTTTTTCTTTTTTTTGGAGATAAGGTCTTACTCTTGTTTGGGATGGTCTCAAATTCCTATCCTCAAGTGATCCTCCCTCTGTTGCCTCCCAGAGTGCTAGGATTACAGGAGTGAGCCCCAACGCCCTGCCTACCTCATCTCTTTTTATTGCCGAATAATATTCCCCTCTGTGAATGTGCCATAGTTTGTTTATCCATTTACCTATTGAAGAACAACTTGGTTGCTTCCAGGTTTTGACTGTAATGAATAAAGCCACCATAAACATCCATGTACAAGTTTTTGTGTGGACATAAAGTTTCAACTCACCCGATTTACTAGATCATCTGGTAAAATTGTGTTGTAAGAAATTGTCATGTCTGGTGGGACAGATTCGCCATTTTGCATTCCATCAGCAATGAATGAGAGTTCCTGTTGCCCCACATCCTCACCAACATTTGGCATGGTCAAAATTTTGAATTTGGGGTGGCGCCTGTGGCTCAGTGAGTAGGGCACTGGCCCCATATACTGAGGGTGGCGGGTTCAAACCCAGCCCCAGCCAAACTGCAACAAAAAAATAGCAGGGTGCTGTGGCGGGCGCCTGTAGTCCCAGCTATTTGGGAGGCTGAGGCAAGAGAATTGTGTAAGCTCAGGAGTTGGAGGTTGCTGTGAGCTGCGTGATGCCACAGTACTCTACCGACAACAATAAAGTGAGACTCTGTCTCTACAAAAAAAAAAAAAAATTTGAATTTGGCTGTTATGTGTAATGGTGGTTCCTTCAATTTGTAGTTTCCTGATGATTGATGGTGTTGAACTTTTTTTTTCGTGTT
The DNA here is from genome assembly GCA_963574655.1 of Perodicticus potto. Taxonomy (NCBI): domain Eukaryota; kingdom Metazoa; phylum Chordata; class Mammalia; order Primates; family Lorisidae; genus Perodicticus; species Perodicticus potto. The sequence continues at coordinate 2,012 of CAUYRH010115597.1, read as the reverse complement.
TGTTTGCTATCTTATCTTCTTTGGTGAATTTAGGTCCTTGCCCATCTTTCAATTGGGTTGTTTCTTTATTATTGTTTAGGTTTAAGAATTCTTTATTTGTATCCTCAATGACTCCCCAACAATAAAAAAAAAAAGAATTCTTTGTTTGTCTTAGATACCAGTCCTTCATCAGATAATGTGTTTTGTAAATATTTTCTCCTACTCTGTGGTTTGTTTCTTGATTTTCCTTATAGTATCTTTTGTAAAACAGAATCTTTAAGCTATAATGAAGTCCTACTTGTCAAGTTTTTCATTCATGGGTCGTGATTTTCGTGTTGTATTAAAAATTCATCGTTAAACCCAAGGTCACCTAGATTTTCTCTTGTGGTATCTTCCAGAAGTTTTATAATTATAATTTGGGAAGACTATAGGTGCACACCACCATGCCTGGCTAATGTTTCTATTTTTTTTTTTTTTTTTTTTTGAGACAGAGTCTCAGTATATTGCCCTCAGTAGAGTGCCCTGGTGTCACATCTCACAGCAACCTCAAACTTTTTGGTTTAAGCAATTCTCTTGCCTCGGCCTCCCAAGTAGCTGGGACTACAGGCACCTGCCACAATGCCGACTATTTTTTTTTGTTGTTGTTGTTGTTGCAATTGTCATTGTTGTTTATCTGGGCCTGGCCAGGTTCAAACCTTCCAGCCTTGGTGTATGTGGCTGGCACCACAACAGCTGAGCTACAGACACTGAGCCTAATGTTTCTTTTTTTTTAGTAGGAAGTCTCACCTTGGTCAGGCTGGTCTTCAACTACTGACCTCAAGCGATCCTCCCACCACAGCCTCCCAGAGTGCTAGGATTACAGATGTGAACCACTGCACGGGGCTAAAAGCTTTATAATTTTGTTTTACATTTAGGTCAATGATCTATTTTGAGTTATTTTTGTGAAAGCTTTAAGGTCCGTGTCTAAGTCCATGGTTTTGTTTTGTTTTGTTTTGGCATATGGCTATCTTATTTTTCTTGCACTATTTGCTTAAAGATTTTTTTTTTCTCCATTGAATTACTTTTGTTCCTTTGACTATGTTTATATGGATCTATTTCTGGGCTCTCTATTCTGTTCTATTCACCCTTTTGTCTTTTTTACCCTCAACACACTGTCTTGATTAATATAGTTTTGTAGTATAATTTGAAGTCAGGTAGTATCAGTTCTCTGACTTTGCTTTTTTTTCAGTGTTGCTTTGGCTACTATGGGTCTTTTGCCTTTCTGTATACTGTACGCTATGGAATCAGTTTGTTGATATCTATGAGATAACTAATGGGGACGTTATCATTTCTTTTTATGCTGAGTAATATTCTATTTTATGGATATACCACATTTTCAAAATATATTCATCTGTTAATGGACATTTGGATTGTTTCCATCTATTGGATATTGTGACTAACACTGCTATGAACAATTGTGTGTGAATTTTAGTTTAAACACCTGTATTTAGGGGCGGCGCCTGTGGCTTAGTGAGTAGGGCACCGACTCCATATACCAAGGGTGGTGGGTTCAAACCCAGCCCCAGCCAAACTGCAACAACAGCAACAACAACAAAAAATAGCCGGGCATTGTGGCGGGTGCCTATAGTCCCAGGTACTCGGGAGGCTGAGGCAAAAGAATTGCCTAAGCCCAGGAGTTGGAGGTTGCTGTGAGCTGTGTGACGCCATGGCACTCTACCGAGGGCAATAGAGTGAGACTCTGTCTCTACAAAAAAAAAAAACACTTGGCTCGGCGCCTGTGGCTCAATGGGCTAAGGCGCCAGCCATGTACACCTGAGCTGGCAGTTCGAATCCAGCCTGGGCTGGCCAAACAACAATGACAGCTGCAACCAAAAAATGGCCAGGCATTGTAGCGGGCGCCTGTAGTCCCAGCTACTTGGGAGGCAGAGGCAGGAGACTCGCTTGAGCCCAGGAATTGGAGGTTGCTGTGAGCTGCGATGCCACAGCACTCTACACAGGGCAACAGATTGAGGCTCTGTCTCAAAAAACAAACA
>CAUYRH010115595.1:0-13682 GCA_963574655.1 Perodicticus potto | reverse complement strand
TGAATCCTACTAAATGCAGAACACAAATGTTTTCACACAATAAATGAGAAAATCCCATGAAGGTTATGTCGAACAGGTGGATGAAAATATTTCAGATTGTATATGAAGCCTGCACACTGTACCCCATGATCGAACTAATGTACACAGCTATAATTCAATAAAAATAATTCATATTTGTTAAGTATATTTTAAATCTCTCTTCTTTTCCTTCTCCTACCCCTCTTCCTCCTTTTTGTTCTTCTGCTTGGTCTATTTTTCCTTTGTGAAAGGTATTATTAGGGAGGAGAGTAAGTGGTATGGTATAGTTTTTCTTTTTTCTTTTTTTTAGGGGTTCAATAAGTGTTTATTGAATTAAATAATTAACTGAATGACTATAAAAGCATATCATTTTGATAATATCTGAATAAAAATTAAAAAAGATGATACAAATAAACAGTAAAGGCCAAGATATGTCAGCAAATCTACAATAGAGCTGAAACCTCCCTAGTATCATACAGTCTACTATGTATAATTAGCTGAAACCTCCCTAGTATCATAGAGTCCACTACATATAATTATAAACCAGGCACTAAGAAAAATAATCATTACATTCATCAAGTCAAAGCCACACATGACAGACAAAATAGTATCTATTTTCAGATCAATGTGACAACTCAGGCATATAAATGCCAAATAAATTAGATCATGTGAGTCTCTCTCTATGGGAATCAGGCCAATGAAGTACATATCCAGGTCTTTGGATTTCTTGATATGTCATCAAAAACCTTAACTTACATATTTAACTCCTGAAAGTATGAAATACTAAGACCCACGGGTAACTGTGTTGTAACTTCTACTCAATTTTCTATCTCATGTACATAGCAAGGAAATTAAGCTCTAAGGCAGTCCTGGGGAAAATTATAAGAAATAATCACTGTGCCTCCAAACAATATATTCAGGGGCTTCCGAACGGTGGGCTTCTGTTTTACATTAACAATAACTCGGTCAGCTTGTCATCCCTCAGAATATTTACAGCGAAGGCTTTCACCAAAATAGCAGAATTCTCTTTGAGAAAGTTTTTAGGTTACAAAAAACTATATTCTAGTGACCATTCAGGGAGAAAGAATGAATTCTAAACTAGTGTGAAATTTTAACGTTCTTTCTTCCTGTTTCCACTTCAAATGTTTGGAGCTCCATGAATTAAGACAAAAAAATCACTGCTCGGCACCCATGGCTGGGTAGGTAGGGCACCAGCCACATACACCAGGGCAGGCAGGTTCGCACCTGACTCAGGCCTGCTAAACAAAAATGACAATTACAACAACAGCAACAACAACAACAAAAATAGCCAGGCGTTGGGGTAGGTGCCTGCAGTCCCAGCCACTAGGGAGGCTGAGGCAAGAGAATCGCTTAAGCCCAAGAGTTTGAGGTTGCTGCGAGCTGTGACACTATGACACTCTACCAAGGGCAACATAATGAAACTCTGTCTCAACAAAAAACAAAAAACAAAAACAACAAAGAATAAATCACAGTTCAATGGGGCAATTCTTCATGTCAGCCGCTGGCAAATAGTAGGTGCTCAATAAATATGTGCTGAATTAGTGAGAGGACGGGGAGAGGGAGGAAGGAAGGGAGCGAAGGTGGAAAGGAGATAAAAAATAAGCAAGGAAAAATGAAAACAATGCTTGGACCTAATTCAATGCTTGTGCTTATTTGTAATCTGTTCGCAGTAGTGTTTTAGAAGTCATTGCCTGTCTTTGCAGTAGAAAAAAAATCTTCCTCAAGTCAAGAGCTAAAAAACTATATTTCTTGAAGCATATACAATCTCAAGTCCATCTCCAAATGTCAATAAACCTCTCTCCAAGAAAAAGCTATGGAAGAGCCTACACAGTTTCAGAGAATACCTCTTCAAAAGGAACATCAATACTCACATTTTCCAAGAATTCCTTTACCAGGCGGTGCCTGTGACTCAGTGAGTAGGCTTCTGGCCCCATATACTGAGGGTGGCGGGTTTGAACCCGGCCCCAGCCAAACTGCAACAACAACAACAACAACAACAAAAATAGCCAGGCATTGTGGCGTGCGCCTGTAGTTCCAGCTACTCTTATGCACTTACAGTATTTCTTAAAGGGTGTTTTAAGTCTGTTAAAAATGATACATATTGAAAATAATTATGAAGTCAAATGATTTTGAAGAATGATAGATATAAAAAGTTGAAAATATTTATATTATTAGTCTGTGTTTTTCCAGTTAATAATAAGCTTTTTGAGAATTGTGTCCAAGTGCATTGTTCCTGTTGATAAACCCAGGTTCTGGTATAACGTTCAGCACAAAGTACACCATAAATAAGGGTATTTAGATAAATTCCAGAGTTCCTAAAATGCGAATGTATTGAGTAAAGTTCTCAATTGAGTAAAGAGAGGATGGAGTGCTTATGCGTCTTTTCACCCAAAGAATCATTGAATGATTTAAAAAATATGATACAGTTTTTGAATTTATAATGCATGAAAAATATATAAAATTCAAAGTTAAAAAAAAATACAACATAAAGTAATAATCCCTACCTAACTTGGTTTCCAGGTACCTGATTACTTTTCCTTAAACAAACACTACCTCCAAAACCTTGGTTGTTGTCCTAGAGAGAAGCTATGTGTTCGTGTAATTTTATGTGCAATTATAGTATATTTTCTTTAAGTATAAACTTACTCTGTTCTTGCTCTGTACATTCATATTTTCATTAAACAACGCATTTCATCCTCTGTACCAGCAGAGTCATTTTTTAGCAACAGCATAGGACCCAGCATTATATAACCAATCCCTATTTACATTGTTTCCTCGGAATGTACTTACATTATCTTACACATGAAAGAGTATTTGTAGGATACATTTCCAGACATGAATTTGTTAAGTTAAAGTGTATGTGAAATATAGAATTTAGTAGATGGCCAAATTTCTCTCCATAAAAGTTATACAAATTATACTCCCCTCAGTAATGGATAAATATCTGTTTCCCCTCGGCTTAGAAAATACTGCATATAATCAGTTTATCATCCATTTCATACAGGTCTCATACATTATAGCTGAGCAAAGTGGTCTGTTATGACTTTTGAATGTAACTGCAGAATCACGTCTTGGGTTAGATCTTTGAGCTTTTTTTCAGTTAGCGTGATAAGACATCCTACCTTTTCCTTCCTCCCTCTCTTTTATTTTATAATTCTGGTAATTTCTTCTGTTTTCTTTATTAATGCCCTCCACTTTGTAAATTGGTGTGTGTGTGTGAGAGAGAGAGAGAGGAAGAGAGAGAAAGTAACAGTGAGATAGTACATTGCTTTTGGTTTAAATATGCTATTTAATTTAATCATCACAAACAGTACATTTTAAGAGATGAGGAAGAGACGGAAAAGATTTAATATTCTCTACCGGAGGGCACACATCTAGATAAGATAAAACCTAAAACTCTTTGATTTTAAATCAAATCTCTTCACTAAACCAGGAAACTTCTGATTATAACAAAAGTGTTAACATAGTTTTATCCATGCTTTGTGTTGTATTTCATTATGTCAAAATAACTTCAGTTAAAGAAAAACTGTAATTTTTGTCTCATATTAGAAATATTCTGAAGTGTAAATATTTTCTATAACACCATTTTAATGAATAATGCTTTATTGTTCAAATAACATTGAAATATTTTCAGAAAAGCAAAGAGCCTGGCATCTTTAAAAATAATCAAGTGATGGTTGATATCTGAAAGTCATTTATAATAACGATAATCTGTTGTGTGTTACCTACTCACCAGATACTTTTTTAGGAGACTCATGAAGTTTTTCCAAAAAGTATCCAGCCATGTAATAGGAAAAATAAAGATATTCATGGCTGGATACTTCCAGACAGCCTGAATCTACCCTAAGAAAGTATTACTATATTTATATATTATATATTTGCAATAAACATTGCATCTATAGACCACCTTGTGTAGTATAAAATATTATTTTTCTCATTTTGTGTTTGAGAATAAGAAAATCCAACAGTTGAGTTTAACACTGTTTATCATAAATACATATTCATATGACTGATTCTACCTTCTTTGGTCAGCCTTAGACACAGTACCGAATCTGGGTTCTCCTTCTTTTGTGCATTCCCACCTGACACTTGATATTTATTTACTCATCTTTTTAATTATCTATTTTGGTGATGAGAACATAAGCTTCACAAGGGGCTTGTTTATTCATTTATAGCTATATAAACAGTGCCTTAAATTATGTGTGACACGTGGCATGGGATCATAAATGTGCTCGAATAAATGAACAAATGAATCGTGCCATATAACGATATGTAGTTTCCATTTGTGCCTGTTATAAAACACGCTTCCATGGGAGGTGACCTCAGTGACATGGTGGAATAAGAACTTTCTGATTCTCCCTCTATCCATAGATTCACCAGATAAGCACCTAGTCATAGATTAATTCCCTCATAGAGAAAGTCAGAACTGGATGACAGGGGCCGGGTGTGGTGGCTCACGCCTGTAATCCTAGCACTCCAGGAAGCCGAGGAGGGTGGATTGCCTGAACTCACAGGTTCGAGACCAGCCTGAGCCAGAGTGAGACCCCATCTCTAAAAATATCTGGGTGTTGTGGCAGACACCTGTAGTCCTAGCTACTGGGAGGCTGAGGCAAGAGAATTGCTTGAGCCCAGGAGTTTGAGGTTACTGTGAACTATGGCACCACAACACTCTACCAAGGGCAAAAAAGTGAGACTATGTATAAAAAAAAAAAAAAAAAAAAAAAGGAAAAAAATGAACTGGATGACAGACTCCTACCAAAGGGCAACTAAAATAAATCCACCTGAAATGAGCAGGAAAAGTTGAGCCACCCACAGACCTCACTCCAGGTACAGACCTGTATAATCAGCAAAAGAAAATCCCAACCTTGTTTTCCGCCTGTGCAAAGGAGGGTTTGGTCCCCACGTATCACTGTAACCCTAAGGTTTCCCACTGGTGTCTCTAATTCACCACCTCTGGGAGTGGAGGGGGTGAGTCACATTTGAATTTCTCTAGACCACAAGAAAAAAGCAGCCGTTTTATATGGGCACGTAATCACTTGCTGCAGCCTCAGCCCCTGGAACAGTGTACAGAAGGGTCCTAAAAAATGTAGCTCCCTGTTCCTCTGTGGAAGGAGTGTGTGACACACTCTTCCAATGTCTTCTTGGCAACTTGAGGAGTTACAGAGGTAAAGAGTAGCCCAATGGAAGCTTAGTAGCCCAATGAAAGCTTAGAAAGCTGATCAGTAGATCTAGAGCTGTCATCCTGGCTTGCCCCAACAATAACCCCAGGTCTAATAATCTTTTCTGGAAGGGGTTTATCCATATATTGAGCGTCTCAATTTTCATAGCTCCTGCCAGAGGGCAGGATGCTCAGCCTCATAGCTCTGAGAGCAGAGAAGGCTAGCTTTGTTAGCCTCCCAAGACCACAAAAAAAAGAGGCAAGTTTATTAAGGCATGCAAGTACTGTACTGCTAGTGGCTTCATCGCCCCCCAGAATCAATGCAAAGAAGGGGCTCTAAAAATGCAGTTCCTCACACCTCTCCAGTAAGGGTGTATGCCTCACATTGAGAACTCCAACATTTATAGCTGCTACCTGAGAAACTGGATCCTAAAATACTCATAACTCTGGAAGCAGAAAGGACCAGGCATTGGAGTCTCCTTTATGTCCCAGAACACAGAAGTGGTTTCTAGTGGATGTGTAAACCTGGGGATACACCTTCTGGGAGCACTGCAGGAAAAACGATAGAAGGCACAGTATCCATGTTCACTGTGGAAGGAGTTCAAGGCACACTTTTCATTAGCTTCTTGATGGTCTGGCTCCTAACAAACTTGCATCAGGAAGCTAATGCAGGCAAAAGACATGGATAGATACTTCTCAAAAGAAGATATACAAATGGCTAACAGGTATATGAAAGAAATGATTAGCATCACTAATGATCAGGGAAGTGCAAGTCAGAACCACAAACCTAACTCCAGTGAGACTGGCTCTTATCAAAAAGCCTCCAAACAAGAGCTGGTGTTGATGCAGAGAGAAAGGAACATATTCGCTGTTGGTGGGACTGCAAACTAGGATAACCTCTAAGGACAGTAATACGGTGATACCTCAAAAAACTAAAAGTAGAACTACCACTTGATCCAGCAATCCCACTACTGGGTATTCCCCCAGGCCCCCAAAAAGACATTTTATAAAAGAGACACTTCTATTCAAATGTCTATAGCAGAACAATTCAATATCACATAGGTGTCGAGACAATCCAAGTGCCCATTAATACATAAGTGGATTAACAAAATGTGTTGTATGTATACCATGGAGTACTACTCAAGCAAAAAAGAAATGCTGATCTAGTATCTTTTGTAACAACCAGAATGGAATTAGAGGCCATTCACACCTAATAGGTACAATGCACACATTCTGGATGATAGGCACATGTAACTTTGTCCTAAAAGGTACAAATGTATACAAGTAAATTACATAACCAAAATCTGCACCCTTGTAATATTCTGAAATAAGAAAATGAAAAAACAAAAAAACTAAGAAACTTATATCACAACATATCATAATCAAATTGTCAAAAGTTAAAGGCAAACAAAAAATGTTAAAAGCATCAGGGGAAATGTGAATTGATATGTTCAAGACCTTAAAATCAACAAGGGAAGGACAAAGTGCCGAGTACAGCCCTCATAATATTAGTAACAAAGTTTTTAGGAGAAACGTTGGAAGCCAGAAGAAAGTGGGCTAATATATTGAAAACGGAAAGAAAAAATCACAAACTTCCAACCAATAACTGTACGCTTTCAACCAGTAACATTATACCCACCAATCTTGTCTTTCAAAAATGAAATAGGCAATAAAAACTTTTTAGAAAAATAAAATCAGAGATTTTATCAAAACTAGACTTGTTTTATAAGAAACACTGAAAGGAGTTTTACAAGGTAAAGAAAAAAAGATGATAACTAGTGCAATAAAAATAAATGAAAGTATAAAATTCACTGATAAAAGTAAGTACATTGTCAAACTCAAAACACTCCAACATTATAATGGCAATGGGTAAATCAATTATATTTTCAGGATAAAGTTAAAATGCAAAACTACTACAAACAAGTACAGTTATAATAATTTGTTAAGGGATAAAAGTTATAAAAATAAAACATGAGTAAAATTGTAGGGTTTGTGTATGAGATCAAAATTTTGTTATTATTTGTTTAAAATACCCATCTATATTTTATATATAAGGATATTTTATTCAAGCCTCAGGCAGCAATGAAACCAAAGCCTATAATAGATACACAGAAGATAAAAAGAAAAGATTTAAAGTATACAGTTATAGATTGCTATTAATACCAAAAATAAAGCAGCAGCAGAGGAAGAAAGAAAAAGGAATCTATAAAACAATCAGAAAACAATTAACAAAATGGCACTAGTGAATCTTATCAATAGCTATTTGGAATGCAAATGAATTAAAATCTCTGTTGCAAAGCTAAATGGATTTTTAAAAAGAAAATAAGACCTAAATAAATGTTACCTTACTTTACCCTAAAACGTGCTCATAGACTCATAGTAAAGAATAGAGGGGAAAACAAATTACATGCAAATGGAAAGCAAAAGAGAGCAAGAGTGGTTATACTTATTTCACACACAAGGAAATTCAGGCCAAAAACTGCTAAAAGAGACAAAGAAGGTCATTATATAGTGATAAACGGGTCATTCCAACAAGAAGATTATAAAATTGGGATTCTTGGCTTGTCCTAGTTAATCAGCTTCCCCACGGGTGACTTCTGTGACTTTTCCCTTTTAATCCAATTTGCATCAAACATTAGTGGTAGACCCCATCTGATGTTCAAATAGATTATTCTGGCAGTGTTATTACTGGATGGGTGGCAGGAGAGGGCTGAGCCAGACAGAGTCAGACATCAAATGACCACTTGACCAGACAGTTTCCATCAGAGATGATGCTCCAAATTTGGGGAAATTTTCCCCCTTTCTTATATCTTTATTCAGTTCAGGTCAGTTACCAGATATTTCTTTTATAAAGGGATCTTAAGCTATTCTTACAAAGGCGTAAGCTTTGTTTTAAGGTTTATAATAGTTGCTTTTGTGCTGAGGTGGCCTTGTCTCCAGGGCACACATTGTCATGAAGACCCAGTAATCCTCAGGGAATGATGGGAAATCCCCAGGCTAGATTAACGCACGCTGATAAGTGACACACAGTACAGTTTCTGCAAGATATCAGAGCAGGTCTTATGGCTATGATTAATGTTATGGCCATAATACATTTCTGATACCATTTTACAAGGATATAATAATTGCAAATATATGTGCATTCAACATCAGAGCACTTGAATTTTAAAATAAACTCTAAAAGGGAGAGCTGGACCCCCAGAACATAAGAAGAGTAGGGGATTTCAAGACACTTTCAGCAATAGACAAATGATTCACATGCAAGATCAATAAAGAAAAAAATGACAAGAACTACATTTTATCTGAAATGGACATAGATATACACAGAAGAAATCACTCAACAGTAACAGAATACACATTTTCTTCAAGAACAGACAGAATATTTTTCAGGATAGGTCATATGTTAGGTCACAAAACAAGTCGTAAAAAATGTTTCTATCCATCAGTCCCTATACAAAAATGGAAGAAGTACCTCAGTAAATAACCTAATATTAGGTTCTCAAGGAACTAGGGGAAGAACAAACTGAGCCCAAAGTTGTCAGCAGAAAGGAAATAATAAACCTCGTACCAGAAATAAGTAAAGTAGATACTAGAAAAACAGGAGATAAGATTAGTGAGACTAAGAGTTAACTTTTTGAAATGCTAAACAATGTTGATAAAGCCATAGCAAAACTAAGGGGAAAAAAGAAAGAGAAAGTGCAAATGGATAAAATCTGAAATTAAAGAGGAGACCTGTAACTGTTGACACAGAAATACAAATACACAGTTTTGAAAAACCACTATGAAAAACTATAAGACAACACTTTAGAAAACCTTGAAGAAGTGGATAAATTCCTATTATCACATAACTTACCAGGATTGGATCATATAGAAATAAGAAATCTAATCAGGCCAAAACCAAGTATGGATATTGAATCAGTAATTAAATGTTTCATGTAAAAACACCTCAGGATCAGATGATTTACAGCTGAGTTTGACCAACTATTAAAAGAATAACTAATATCAATCTTCATACAAATTCTTTCACTATAACTGACAAGGAGAAAATACTTTGAAACTCATTTTTATAAAGCATTACCCTTTTTTGCCTTAAACCAAATCTAGACAAAGACACTTTAAGAAAAGAAAACTAGCCAATATCACTGGTAAACATAGATGCAAAAATTCTCAACAAAATCCTAGGAAATTGTATTCAATAGTGCATTAAAAGGATCATTTGTCATTATCCAATGGGATTTATCCCTTGAATTCAAAAACAGTACAACATATGCAAATCAATAAATGTATGGGCTCAGTGTGGTAGCTAGCACCTGTAATCCTGGCATTCTGGGAGGGTGAGGTGGGTGGATCACTTGAGCTTAGGAGTTTAGACAGCCTGAGCAAGAGCAAGGCCCTATCTCAAAAGGAAAAATTAGCTGGACATTGTGGCAGGTGCCTGTAGTCCAAGCTACTTGGAGGCTGAGGTAAGAAGATGGCTTAAACCCCAGGAGTTTGAGGTTGCTGTGAGCTAGGCTGATACCATGGCACTCTACCCAGGGGAACTGAGGGAGACTCTGTCTCAAAAAAAAAAAAAGTGATACACTGTATTAACAGAATTAAGAACAAAAACCATTTGATTATCCTAATACATGCAGAAAAACATTTGAAAAAATTCAGTATCCTTTCACGATAAAAACTCAACAAGTTAGATATGAAAATATTCTTCAACACAATAGAAGTCATACATGACAAGCCCACGGCTAACATATTCCATAAGGAAAAGTCGAAAGATTTTTTCAAAAATCAGGAACAAGACAAGAATGCCCACTCTCACCATTTCTGTTCAACATAGTCCTTAGAAATACTAACCAGAGCAAGAAGTCAAGAAAGGAAACAAAAGGCATCCACATAGGAAAATAAAAAGTAAAATTATTCTCCCTTTGCTGACAACACACACACATATGTATAGAAAACTATAGAGATATAACTAAAAGAACTGTCAGAACTAATACAGAAATTCAGTATAGTTGAAAAATACAAAACAAGCATGTTGGCGGCACCGTTACCTTTGTTGGTGACGCCATGGCACCCTGTCACTGCACTAAAGAAACAGCTGGGGCATGGATTAGAACTACAAGGCCTGCAAAAGGTGAACTCCCATAGCTGCAGGGAGGGCACCCAGTAACCTCAGCCGGGGCCTTTTATTGAAGCATCACACAACAAGGTGTGGGGTGCCCGGTGATGACTGCAAGGGCTACGTGCTTAATGATCGCTATGTGCTCTTTCCCCATGGGCTCCACTCCCGCCCTGAGAAAGTTTAAAGTATAACACCTGCTTGCTAATCACTGATCAATCTTACCTCATTAAAGCATGCAGTTGCTTGAGGTCTTGTCTCCGGGCTGCAAAACATCTCCACGCTGGCCAGGAAATCGTCCCGTTCCCAGTGCCTCCCTCAAGAACCGGTGACCACTCTCAGAAGCCTGGTGCTCAGTCTCCTACACCAGCACACATAATTCTTTAGTGTTTCCCTACACTATCAACAAACTAAAACACAAATTAAGAAAACAATCTTATTTATAATAGCATCAAAAAATAGAAGTAAATTTCACCAAGACAGTGAAAGATGTGTGTATGAAAACTATGAAATAGTAATTAAAAATTGAAAACGACACAAATAGGTGAAAGGATATCCCATATTCATGAATTAGAAGAATTAAAATTGTTATAATGTACATACTATCCAAAGTGCTCAATAGATACAAATAAATCTCTGTTAAAATTCCAATGTCCTAGCACTCCGGGAGGCTGTGGTAGGGATGGGGGTGTTTTTCGAGCTCATGAGATAAACACCAGCCTGAGCCAGAGTGAGACCTCATCTCTAAAAACAGCTGGACACTGTGGTGGGCACCTATAGTCCCAGCTATTTGGGAGCCTAAGGCAAGAGAATCATTTAGGCCTAAGTGTTTGAGGTTGCTGTGAGCTGTGATGCCACAGTACTCTACTAAGGGTGAGAAAGTGAGACTATGTCTCAAAAAACAAAAAACCAAACAACCCCCCACCAAAACCCCAATTCCAATGTTATTTTTTATAGAAATAGAAAAACTGTACTAATATTTGTTTGGAACCACAAATGACCCCCAATAACCCAAGCTATCTTCAATAAAAAGAACAAATTTAGAGGCATCACACTACCAAATTTCAAAATACTGTATATTATAAATTTATATTAATCAAAATAGCATGGCATTGTCATAAAAATACACATTTCAACAAACAAACTCGAATAGAAAAGCAAGAAATAAACATATATTTATGGCCTGATTTGTGACAAATGTGCCAGACACACAATGGGGAAAAGAAAGGCTTTTCAGTAAATGGTACTGAATAAAACCTGGATATCCACATGCATAAGAATAAAATTAAATTCTAAGTCATATATTATACAGGGATTAGCTCAAAATAAATTAAAGACTTAAATGTAGCACCTGAAAAATAAAACTACTAGAATTCATAGAGGAAAATTCCATGACATTGGCCTAGGCAGGGAAATTGTGGATGAGAACCCAGAAGCATAGGCAGCAAAAAACCAGAAATAGATAAGTGGGATTGTATCAAACTAAGAATCTTCAGCACAGCAAAAGAAACAATAATGTGAAGAGACCAGCTGCAGATTGAGAGAATATAGTTATAAGTCATATGTTGGATAAGGGGCCAATTTCAAAAATATACAAAGAACTCAACTACTAAACAACAAGGAAACAACCCCATTAAAAATGGGCAAAGCACATTTTCCAAGAGAAGATAAATAGCCAAAAGACATATGAAAAAAATAATGCTCTGACATCTCTACTAATCAGAGAAGAGCTAATTAAAAGGACAGTGAGATTATCACTCTTCAGCTGTAAAATTGATTATCAAAAAGATAAAAGACCACAAGTATTGGTAAGTATATGGAAAAAAGGAAGCCCTTGTACAGTTTTGGTGGTATTGCAAATTATCAAAACCACTTTGGACAATAGGATATAGATTCCTCAAAAAACTGAAAATAAAATTACCATATATGATCCTTCAATTCCACTTCTGGGTTTAGATCCAAAGTCATCTCCGTCATTATTCACAATAGTCAAGATATGGAAAAAACTAAAAGGTTCATCACTAGACAAATGGATTTTAAAATATATATATATGTGCGTAGGCAATGAAATACTATTTAGCCTTAAAAGAAGCAAGAAACCTAGCTATTGCCAAAACGTGGAACAACTTAGAGGCCATTCTACTTAGTGAAATAAGATAGGCAGAGAAAGGAAAAACACTGAATGATCTTATTTGTATGTGGAATCTAAAAAAGTCAAACTAAAAAGTCGAAGTCAAAGTAGAATGTAGAATGGCGATTACCAGTAGTGGGGTGGTGTGGGAAAAGGGGTACAAAGAGTTTGATGAAAGGGCACAAAGTTTCAACAGACAGAGGAATAAATTCTGGTACTTTATTGCACAATATGGTGACCATACCTTAAAAATAACGTATTGTATACATCAAAATAGCTAAAACAGAGAATTATAAATATTCTCTTCACAAAGAAATGATAAGTATTTGAAGTGATGGATAAGTATTTGAGGTGATGGATATTTCAATTAACCTAATTTGATTATTCCATCATATGTATATGTGGAACTACCACATTGTAACCTATAAATATTAATATTACACTTATCATCTTTAAATTAAAAATAATATAATTTTGTAGCATTCTTTAATGTTGACATGCTGATTCATTTTATGAATATGTAATACTTATTTTTCCTTTTAGTTTTGACTATTTTAACATTTCAAGTAATAGTATAATGAATATCTACATGTAATTTATTATCTAATTGTAATAGTTTTCTTTGGATAAAATCTTAGACTGGAATAGTTTGATATTTCATATTTTATATCTCCTTAAATATGTTTACAATAGATTCATTAACAGTAGCTATCCAGGTACCCTGCTGCTAATAACTCAGGGTATTTCTTTAAATGGCTATGTAGCTATTTAAGTACGGGAATATGATAAAACATATAGAAAAATCTCAGATAAATGAGGTAGTGTATGGTAGTTTGGAGTAAGCCCTGCTACGCAAATGGTTAAAATCATGAAATTGATCACTATCAACTACGCAATAAGGGGAGACAATAGGTTGTAACAATTGTGGATATGTGTGGTCAAAAATCTCAAGCAGAGGCTCGGTGCCTGTGGCTCAATGGGCTAAGGCGCCAGCCACGTACACCTGAGCTGGCTGGTTCGGATCCAGCCTGGGCCCACCAAACAACAATGATGGCTGCAACCAAAAAATGGCCAGGTGTTGTGGTGGGCGCCTGTAGTCCCAGCTACTTGGGAGGTGGAGGCAGGAGACTCGCTTGAGCCCAGGAATTGGAGGTTGCTGTGAGCTGTGATGTCACAGCACTCCATCCAGGGTGGCAGCTTCAGGCTCTTTCTCAAAAAAAATCTCAAGCAGAGTAACTAGG
>CAUYRH010115589.1:0-22960 GCA_963574655.1 Perodicticus potto | reverse complement strand
TGAGACAGAGCCTCAAGCTGTCACCCTGGATAGAGTGCCGTGGCATCACAGCTCACAGCAACCTCCAACTCCTGGGCTCAAGCGAGTCTCCTGCCTCCGCCTCCCAAGTAGCTGGGACTACAGGCACCCGCCACAACGCCCTGCCATTTTTTGGTTGCAGCCGTCATTGTTGTTTGGCAGGCCCGGGCTGGATTCGAACCCGCCAGCTCAGGTGTACGTGGCTGGTGCCTTAGCCTGTTGAGCCACAGGCGCCGAGCCGAAGGTATAAATTTTCAAAGATATTTTAGATGTAATGCTATTCACCCTTAATAGACTACAGCATAGTATAAATATAACTTTCATATGCACTGAGAAAAAAAGCTTGTGTGACGTGCTTTATTGTAATGCCCACTTCATTTGAGTGTTGTGGAACCAAATTCACAATATTTCCAAGGTATACCTGTAATTAGAAATCAGTTGCCTTATCCAAGTTTTCCTAAGTTGGAAAAAGTGCTAATGCTGGAACAGTGGGCAAGCAGAAGTTCTTCCTCATTGGAGAACCAATCATCTTACCAAGTATAAGACCTAGTAGAACCTTTCTTCTGGAAGTGTAACTTGGAATTCATTATTTACATGTATGTTGTGCTCTTTGATAGTTTTATGTCTCTTCTCACTATTGGAGTAGAGAATTAGGTTCATCTTTTGCTGTCCAGCTGGCACCAGGTAGAAGAAATATTAAATATTAAAAACAAGCAGGGTGGTGGGTTCAAACCCAGTCCCAGCAAAACTGCAACAAATAGCTGGGAGTTGTGGTGGGTGTCTGTAGTCCCAGCTATTCGGGAGGCCGAGGCAAGAGAATCGCCTAAGCCCAAGAGCTGGAGGTTGCTGTGACCTGTGATGCCACAGCACTCTACTGAGGGTGACAAAGTGAGACTCTGTCTCTTAAAAAAAAAAAAAGCACATCATCATTTCATCTTTGTTTGATTTGAGTGGGGGTACTAATTTCAGAACACATGGTTCACTAAGTATCTTGGCTGTCTGGCTGCTTCCAGCTGTGATATACCTGTTCACTCCTGAGAACACTGAGTTCATCTACCTATTAGATGCTAATGATCTAATGACATTCCACAAATGAGAATCAGCTGATTGGACATAGGTGTGTCTTACTAGTGTACCACTCCATATTCATATAGTTCAACTCTTCTTTTTGAAATTAAATATGAGGGCAGTCAGACCACATGCTTCCTTGAATTGGTCTCACTAACCAAAGCTATAGATTCATTTCCTTATGGAGATGGCAGGTTTATTTTACTTATACTGCTTACTTTTACTTTACTTAATACTTGATCTGATTGAACTCAGATCATCTATTTTACAAAGGAATGTTACACAATTTTCTCAAGGAAGAGGCCTGGTTGAGAGGCAATGGATGAGTTAATACAAATTGAACTTCCTCTGGGAACAGATGCAGGATAACTGATGATTTCTCAGTGAAGAATTTCATTTTTATTTTCCATTTGATAAGCAAAACAATAATACAAGATTTTTAAAACTTCCATTTCACAGAAGAGCAATCAAAGATTCAGAGAAATTCAGTAATTTGTCACAGTTTGGTTCTAATAGAACAGGAGCACCTAGAACTCATGACTCCTTTGTTGTTTCTTTACTAAATCATATTGTCTATCAAATAAATTATCTAGTCATCATGCTTACAAGTTTAGCATGGCAAAGCTGAAGCAAGAGACGTGTAATTATTTGAGGACACAGCTGTGTATATCAACAATATAGATCATTCAGGATCAGCACTCTTTTCTCCTCAAAAGAAAGATCATTAACAAAATTACTCTAAAAATTTATTCTATATTCTCCTTGTCTTTGCCTGCTCTCTTGTAGTGAAGTAGGTGGCCAGCCAGTATGAGTGAAGATTTCCAAAGATGCCTCCTTGTTGACAATTCTTTTCTTTTCTTTTCTTTTTTTTTTTAAGAGACAGAGTCTCACTTTGTCGCCCTCAGATGAGTGCTATGGCGTCACTGCTCACAGCAAACTCCAGCTCTTGGGCTTAGGCGATTCTCTTGCCCCAGCCTCCAAAGTACTGGGACCACAGGTGCCCGCTATGAAGCCCAGCTATTTTTTGTTGCAGTTCGGTTTGGGCTGGGTTTGAACCCACCACCCTTGGTATATGGGGCCAGCGCTCTACTCACTGAGCCACAGGCGCTGCCCTTGTTGCCAATTCTTAATATCAACATGTTTTGGTATTGCTTTCTCTTCTCCTAAACAATGTAAAATATTAGGGTCAAAGTCAATACTCTGGAATGAATTATTACAGTGTTCAAAGCCACTGTGAAATATGTGCAGTGCTAACAGAATGGGAAGAAGAGACATAGCTTTGGAAAATGTGTGCTAGCAGGAGTAAGGAGTGATATAGCTATGCTGAAGGGGGTGGTATTAGATCAAACAAACAAAATGGTATCAGGAATCACACAGGCTTTGCTAGAACACAAGCAGGATATATTTGGGGCAGGAGGTATGGGAGCTGAACACAAATCTTCATATTTAGTACTTTACAGATTTCCTAAGGCTCGTCCTGGATTAATTGTTAACTTTCTATTTTTTTCTTCCTTGGTGATTTGCAGGTTAGATTTATTTCAACATCCAAAGTTTGTTCTTCCCTCCTTCAAGCTCAGCCTGCAAACTGAAAAAATTGTACTGGACATTCACAGCATTCACTATTTCTAAGTATTTATTTCAGGTGTTAATAAAGTTTAAAGGAAAAAGGTTGAGGGTAAATCCACTGGTAAGGAAAGTTGCGAGTTTCACTGGTTATCAATGAAGATAACACAATCACCATCATAGACCAACCAGTCCCTGTGCCCAAATTTTACTCTTTTCCCTAGGGAGTATTTTTCTAATTAATTTTGTCAATATGGCCTTGGGGCGTTAAGGAATAGGAATATTTTAGATAAATCTATTGATACTTATGAGTGAGTAAATACTTATTCTTTTTTTTTTTTTTTTTGGAGACAGAGTCTCACTCTATCTCCGTCAGTAGAGTGCCATAACGTCATAGCTCAGAGAAACCTCAAACTCTTCAGTTCAAGTGATCTTCTTACCTCAGCCTCCCTAGTAGCTGGGACTACAGGTGCCCGCCACAATACCTGGTTACTTTTAGAAACCAGGTTTCACGCTTGCTCAGGCTGGTCTTGAACTCCTGAGTTCAAGCAATCCACCTGCCTCAGCCTCCCAGAGTGCTAGGATTACAGGTGTGAGCCACTGCACCCAGCCTGAGTAATATTTATTAGACAGTTTTGATATCTACAAGTAAAATGTCCTTTGAATCTTTACAGGGTCACTATCATGTCAATTTTAAGTAGAAAAATAGTATTATAATACTTTTAGAATAAGTCTAAAACTTCAAGGAAGCTTACTCATAGTAGTATTAGCATAAAATGATGCTTGCCAGGTAATGAAGAACCTTTCCAAAGCTTCCATCCATCAGAAGAGCAGCATCATTCTCACACTTTAGCATTTGTGTATTGTTTAGTTGAGTTCTTGGGACAATGACAAAATTAGAGCCAAGCTCTATTTCCTTTAAACTCTGTTAAATTTCTGAACTACTCAGGAGGTCTTTACACAAATGTAAATACTTAAGTAATATACAATTGTAGTATTTAATTATTAACTATTGTCCTTATGTCATAATACTCCCATCTTGAAATACTCCCATCTTGACTCAGTCACTGGGAGTTCATTTTTTAAAAAAATTAACCAAACCATCTAAGCATCTCAGATAACTCTAGTGAAACCAGTTCAGAGATAGACATTTGGGAAGCACTAGAGCAGATGATTTCCAGAGATAACTTAAGTGATTCCTGGATGGTTAAAACACGAGCTCATACAAATCAAACACTTATTTCTGGTAGCCACAATGTTGTAAATTGGGGCTCTATTCCTGGAAATCTGTTTCATACCTTTAAATACCAACGTTGTCTTGTAAATAAGTAGAAAAAAATCCGCAAAAATATGCTTTAACAATCATGTCTTAAGTACATTAAATAAAACTCTTAATTGGAAAGTATATTCAAAATATTTTGAGAAAATTTTCAGCATTGACTAAAATGCCTGAAGTCTCTTAAGAAAGAGTTCAAAGCGTTTGGAGTGCAGATGCATCTTTTTGTTTTTGGCAAATCTTTCAGAAATGAGTAGTTTTAGGCATTCTTCATTTTCCCAAAAATCTTTAACTACCTTCAGATTTAGAGACATCTGACTAAGAATGTCACTGCCAACTCAAAATCTACAGAGGTTAACAAGTAGTAAATTCTCAGGAAAGGGCTGTTCTATACCATGGTATCATAAAATCTCCCATGATTCTTAACCTAAGTGCTAAGTGCAATTACAGACTAAGTTTGCTTAATCTTTATTGAATGCTAGGGCCCATATGTGTTGCCATTGGTTATAACTGTAAGACAACTGTGGATTCAATTTTTAATCCTTCTTTGGGGTTAGAGAGGGGTTCTCCTTTATTCTGAAAAAGCACATAAAGGAAAAAAGTTATGTATGTAGCCTATTTTGGCTTCTTAAATGATCTGGAACTTGAGTCCTCTTCTTGCAAAGCTTGCACAACTAGATATAAGAAAACCAAATAGACTGATCACTTCTCCAGGTTCTTTTATCTAATGCTCCAACAAGAAGAAATCTGTTTAAGTCTCTGCTCTGCCCTTCTACTACATGTAGGACCTTAAGCAAATCATCTCTTGTAAGAATCCCTTTTCTCATCTATAAAATAGGAGTAATAATATCCTCTCTATATCAAAAGAGATCATGTATTATTCACAAAATAAAACCCCCAAAATGAAATGTAGGTTATTTTTTATGTACTGAGACATATACGCATTAAAATATTTATGGAAATTACTAAGAACATGGTACTTCATAATGCTTCTGAATTAATTTTTCTTTGAAGCTTTGATCATTTGGAAATGGAATTATTATAGAATTTCCCCTTCAGCCAATTAACAATAACAAATGAATCATTCTCAGCCATAGTTATTGTTATTGTTAATATTGTTATTTTTAGAGATGGGGGTCTCCTAAGTTGCCCAGGCTAGATTCAAACTCATGGACTCCAGTGATCCTCTTTCCTCAACCTTTTGAGTAGTTATTTTAATTATTAATTTGTCAGTGACTCAGCCACAGAATATGGTTCTCTATTTTGCGAAAACAATACTTATTTTTTTAAAGTGACATTTCTCTTGTCCATCAGGAAATGTACCTGAGAGAACAAATAAGAGATTAAAAAAATAATTTTCCAATGAGCTCAAATAAAATGGGCAAGGAGGGCAGTTATCAAGTTATGCTGTATTGGTGGCATCAATTTTCTGGATGATTCAGGCAACGTAAAGCTTTCTATTTTACCCAAATAATAATAAAGAGATTTGAGTGCCTGAATTGTTGCTCTCCTTCCTCATGGTTACTACATACACAATAGCTAGATTTGAGTTGAAGAAGTAAAAGCGAGTTGAAGAAGTACGAGTCAAAGCACTTTCCTTAGTAACAGCATCATTTAGGGCTCTTCTTTTCCTTATAAATGGACAAAGGGTACAGGATCAGATTCTTGTCTGAGAGACTGAAATTTATGGGGAAAAACATCATGACAAATTTCATCACAGTTTTTATATATTCTACGAAACAGGGTGAGTATTTCTTGGCCAAGGGCATATTTCTCAAACTTCTAGTGGAATGAATCAGACTTTGCAGACAGGTCAAATCTTTAATTCAGCACTTCCTAGCTGCATATCCTTGGGCAACTCATTTGTCTCTTTGAGTCATATTTTAAAAAGTTTAATGGGAATACAAACACTTATTTTAAGGATATTATGTACTGAGAGGACATTCTCTCAAAAGGTAGAAATTATATTTTGCAATTTTGAGAGGAAAAAATTGAATTTCAGGGAAATTAAAACATGTCTCATGCTCAACATTTCTCAGTGTCAGTATTATTGACATTTAGGGTCAGATAATTTGCTATAAAGGGCTATCTTGTGCCTTGTAGGGTGTTTAGGAGCAAAATACCTAAAGGTTACCTAGTAACCTCCCTTCATAGTCGTAACCGTCAAAAATGTTCCCAGACATTGCCAAGCATCCTCTGGGGAAAAAATTGTCTCTGGTTGAGAGACAATTGAAAATAACTAAGCTAGCTTCTTCTATTGTATCTGATTCCTCAGTACCTATCATGCTACCCTTCTGAATAGTAAGTGTTTAATAAATACGTTAATGTCAGCATTTGCAACCAGGTTTTGTAGCTAAGTAAATACTACTAAAAGCCATGTGGACTTTCAAACTATCATCTGTGTGTAGAATATTACATTCAGATGCTTTGGCTTAATGTCCATTCATAATTTAAATGAAATTTATCTAAATTATATTTATCTTTTCTAAACAGATGGACTTCAGCCAACTAACGCACTTGATAAATAAAATGAGTTTATTTACTCTTTCTATATGCATTTCTTGTACATTTCTTAATGTTTCACATTTATTAACTAAATTACAT
This sequence comes from Perodicticus potto, assembly GCA_963574655.1. NCBI lineage: Eukaryota > Metazoa > Chordata > Mammalia > Primates > Lorisidae > Perodicticus > Perodicticus potto. The sequence continues at coordinate 16,431 of CAUYRH010115589.1, read as the reverse complement.
GACAGATACTGTAATTATTCATTTTGTACACCCTAGTCAATGACAGTAATAATCTATACAGTGCATTCAATTTTCATGTAATTTCATTTGTGTGGCACGACCTGATTTAAACAATTTTTTAATAAGTTTTGTTAATTATAGTCTCAATTTAAAGTTTTTATAAACCTGGAAGCTTATTTTAAATAAGCCTTATATTATTTAATTGTTAGATGTTTTTGATTAATTTTCACATTGATGAAGAAGAAGCTATGATGATTTACCCAGGATTGAAAAATCTTTGTAACATTATGAAAGTGGGAGCCTTTCATACAGTATATTAAGGATAGTATATTATGCTGCCCTTAATTTTGAAAGGATACATTGAAAAATTGGGTTATATATTACGAACACTGAAATAATACAAAAATATCGCTAGACAATCTTAAAATAACAATAAATTTCATGGAATGTGGAGTGGTGTCTAGAGCTATAGAGAATAAATCTTAGGATATTTTTTCTTAGTTTTCTGATTTTACTTGGAAGGTTCTAATAGTTTGTTTTCTGGGATTGTCTAAGTGATGAGTAGAGTTCTTGGCATGCAGCAGCCATATAGTAAATATTTGCTGTCTTTCTTGCATTATTCATTCTCTAATTGTCTCTTCCCATTTCTAGTGTCCTACTGATCACCAAATTTTGTCCACTGAGCTTCCGTCCTTACTGCTATTGCCTTAGTTCATATGGCTCTAGTCCATATTCCCACTGAAGGTCACCCTGCCTTCAGTGCTCTTGTACTCCATTTCCTATATGCCAATGGTGTGTTTCTGAAATGTGTGATTAAATCATTATTCCATGCATTACTATTCAATAGTGCCCCATTTCCTTCAAGACAAAGTCTAAACTCTAGCATGATCAAGGATGTGTTTTCTGCCTCGGCTTCTACCTACTTGTCCTTGTTTATGCTTAACTTGGTCCATTTGAATTTCATACTGGGCCACTCACAGCTACTCTAGCACTATTCTGTCTCCCCTCCAATTGTGTATACATTCTCCTCCTTCTGCCTAGAATCTCATCTGAAAGTCAAGGTAGCTCACTGCTTTTCACTTCTTCTGAACTCACTAGGCATTGCCTTAGACCACCTTGCCTTACTTTCCCAGTGTGGGTTGCTGTATTCTTTTGTGTTCCTAGGCTATCCTCTGGGCTGACCTGTGATGACATTTTTAGCAATGTGCTGTAATTGACTATTACTATTTTGTTTCATTCTTACTTGACTGTTGGCTTCTTGAGGGCAAGATATATGTCCTGTTCATCACTGAGTCCTGATCACCAGAAAGCCAACTCAGTTAATAAATTAAAGTTCTTCTCTTCTTTCTGTTCCAGATTAGCATCAGAGGCTATGTTTATTCTGAATACAGTATGTTCAGCTTGATTTTCTAGATCCTGGAGGTTGATGTGAAGGACAGTAAAAATGATTCCATTGTGTTGGGTGATCTTATCCTGTGAGTAGGAGGATATCCTGTTGGAGGGAGGGGTTGATATGTTTGCATATATCAAATTATGCTGATTGTCAAAGCGAAAACATTGGCATTCTCTAAGAAAGCATTGTCCAATAGCAATAAAATGTGAGCTACACATGTAACTTTAAATTTTCTAGTAGCCACATTAGAAAGTAAAAAGGAACAAGCTAAATTCATTTTGTTAGTAAACTTTATTTCACCCTTTACACCCCAAATATTGTCATTGCAACAAGTGATCAATATAAAAAATCTTTAAGGAGACATTTTATAGTCTTCCTTTTTATGCTTGATCTTTGAAATATGGTATATATTTTATACTTATAGCACATCTCAATTTAGAATAGCCATATCTCTAGAGCGCAAGAGCGACATATGGCTAGTAGCTACCATATTGGACAGCGTAGCTCTAGGAGCTTAAGTAGAACATGTTAACTTAGAATAGGACTGCAAATATTTCCAGTGTTTCTCTTTAGGATTCTTGATGCTGTGATGAAATAATGTCTTTTCCTCCATGAGGGAAATAGTAATGAGCAGGAGATCTTAGAGCAGAATAATAAGAAGAATGAGAAAAGAATGACATTATAGATGTAGTAGATTTCAAGAAGCAAGACCCAAATAGAGAAAGTTCTCTTAATCATGCTTCACTAGGGACCAAATGGCCTGACATAGCACTTCCTAGACTGCATGAGATGCCAACAGGAGTTCCAGGCAAAAGAGTTACATGGTCAAATATGTCTGACAAATAATGGGTTAAATAGGTGCATCAGGCTTTTTTACTGATAATGTAGGACAAATTTTTAAAGAAATACACTTAAAAAATTATATAAAGAGGCCATGAATATATTCGCTTAAAAAATTGAGGTATTATAAAAGCTCTTTTGGATGCCAGTCTAATCCCATTTCCCAGTGCATCCCAAACTCTGTTGCTGTACCAGAAGAGAGCTTTCTGATTTTTTTCCTATATATTTAGAAACACACATAGGCATTTAGGTATTTTTATAGTATGTTTTTGTTGTATCATACCATAATTATGTTGCTTTTTGCTTTGTTCACTTAATATATTTTGAGTTTCGTATTAAATATGTATACACACACACACGCATATACACACACCACACATAGCCAATCAGGGTTTGGGTTATGAAGCAGAATTCAATTCAAATTGTTCAGGAGACTTTAGTGAAGAATACCTACAGAATAATGGGAAGCGTTGAGAGCTAGCTTGTGAGATTGAGCCACCCAAAGACTGGCAACAGTAGAAACTGTTAGTGGCCTTCTTACTGGGAAAGGAAGGAAATACTACCTGAGGTCATTGAGAGCTGGCTGCTCAATGGAAGTCTTAAGTTTTGGAGGGATATAGCTATGACCAGAAATGAAATAGGGGAGAGAACGTGTGAGAAATGGTCTGACCTATCTCTCTTCCTCTCTTCTGCTGCTACCTCCCTTGGCTGAATATCATGGAAAGCCAGCCTGTCATGGTGCCTAGGTGATACAGTTCATGGGCACCAATGTCTCAGAGAACAGTACAGGGTTGAAAAAGGCAGAAAATGTCTCTGAAGTTGGAGGAGAAATGTAGAATAAGGAGAACTCTTTAATTTTTTTTTGCTACAATGTAATCTTTCATAGATGGATGTAACATACTTTTTTAAGCCATTTGCCTTGTAATAAATGATTAGGCTACTTCTATTTTTTCATTTTTATAAACAGTGCTACAACAGACATTCTTGTATGTATCTCTTGTTATATTCATAAGTATTACTCTAGGGTTAATATTAAAAAGTAAAACCATAGGTCATAAAGATTGTACATTCCAGGTTTTAGTAGATAATTGTCATTATTGTCTTCCAAAGTTGCTGTACCAATTATTTTCTAACTATCAGTGAGAATACATGTGTCCCCATAAAGTTGCCAATACTTGACATGGAAAAATGCTAGAGCTTTTCTTAGATATTTGACTTAGTAACATTTTGTTTATAGATTATATTTTGAGAAATATAAATTTACTGGCTAGAAGTCTCTGGAGCCATCCGCTTAATAGCTATGTGGCCTTGGTGAAGTTTCTTAGCTTCTCTGACCTTCAGTTTCCTGGAATTAATAATATCTATCTTTCAGGGGTCTTGAGAGGATTAAATGCACTTAGGACAGTCTCTAACCAAAGGTAAGAAAAACAGAAGGTAGTTGCTACAAAGGCAGTGGGGTGAAGGGAGAGAAGATGTGTTTTAAACCGGTTTTTAAGGAGAAGCTTCTTTTGCTATTCTTAAACTTTTCTACCAAAATTTTCCTAAGGGGAGAGGAAGGTCAGCTATGCCATGGGGTCCTAAAGTTGTGGCCTTTGAAGATATGCAAAACATTTGCAAAATGGTTTCTTCTTTTAAAAATCATATGAATATTATTTTCAAATCAATGATTTATACTTTTTAAAATATAAAATATATTAAATGTATTTTTGTCAGCTAAAGTTATTTTTATGTGAAGTCTTTTAATAAGATTTGTGAATAAGAAGATTTGCCTTTTTAGCCTATAGCTTCAAGTAAATTTCTACTTATGCTATTACATTTAGGGGGCTTGGCCAGAAATAGTGCTGCCTTATTTATTTAAAAATTAAATTACTTTTGAGCAAACGCAAGGCACTATGCTAGAAACTGGGAATAAAGTGAGCAAGAAGCCAAATTTTTGTCCTTAGGGAACTTACAATATAGGCAGGTAACAATAAGTAAATAATTATAGAAGGAAGATGACTAGCAAGTATGAAATTTATTCCAAAGGATCTTGTAAAGAATCTGTGTAGTGGACTGCAGGGGACTATTTTGAATAAGGTGGTCAGGAAAGGTTTTACTGAGAACATGTCATTTTAGCTGTGAAAGGAAGGATGAGAATGAGCTAGGCACTCTAGGACGTAGGGGAAGGGCATTTCAAGAAAAGGAAATTGCAACAGCCAGGATTCCAGGTGGAAGTTCTTGGCACATTCAAGAAACAGAAAGGAGACTTTTCAATGCACAGTAGATACGTGGTATGGTCTTATGAGATATGGGAGGAGTAGGCAGAAGTCACATCATGTGAGGCTTTGTCGGTCATGGTAGGGCATTTGAATTTTATTCTATGAGCAATCTAAAGATAATTTTTAAGTAGGGGAGTGATATGATTTGAATTTAAAAATCATTCTGGCTATCATATGAATACCAAATCAGAGGAAGGAAGAGAGAGGGTGTTATACTAGCATTATTGCCAGTATAATGCTAAGGAAAATTTTTGAAGGTGGAGAGAAACAGGTAGATTTAGAATGTATTTTGGAGGCAGAATTGACAGGATTGCAATGGAATGAATAAGGGAGATGAGCAAAAGGGAGGAGTCAAGGATGCCATAAGTTTTGAACTTGAGCAAGTTGAATCAAAGGTAGTGCCATTTGCTGAAACAGAAAATTTGGGAGAGAAAGCTTGAGATTCTTGTCAGTAATATTAAGTGAGAAATGGCTGTTAAAATATCAACAGGGGTATCTCAGGAAGTTGATAATTACACATAGGTAGAAGGAGTCATTAGTCCAGGAGGTCTAGCCACCTAAGTTATTAAACACTAATTTAAAGGTTATTAAAACACTAACTACTGGTGTTTCTTCCAAGCAGTGGTTCTCAATCTTCCTAATGCCGTGGCCCTTTAATACAGTTCCTGTGGGTTGCGACCCACAGGTTGAGAACCGCTGCTCCAGAGCTTCTGAATGAAGCTCTAAGGTAGGAGATCTGGAAAATATATGCATTTCTCATAAGTTCCCAGATGATTCTGAAGTTATAGGTGCTGGGACCACACTTTAAGAACCACTACATTAATATGAAAGTGAAAGAGATCACTTAAAAAGAGAGTGTAGGGAAGGAGACCTAAAAAAAATATATATATATATATATATATGCAATATATATGTCATATATATGATTAACCCTGGGACCTTCAGAATTTAGATGCTAAGAGAGAGAATTATATTGAAATAATTTTGAAATTATCCTCAGAGAAAGTCCTCTTCTAAATCTCAAGAAAACTTATTTCTCTGAGTTTGTAACAGCTAGAAAGTATAAGAAGTCCAGAATGTTAGATTGGTGATTGAAGGATTTTAGCAGTTTGAATAACCTTAATCAAAAAAATGATTCAATTGCAATAAAATAGACATTATGTATTTCATTGAATTTTGATCCTTTGAAAAAAATTTATGTAGATAGGAGAACCTGTGAGCCAAATAGTATAGAAATAGAAAGAATACTTTGCCTGCCCCAAATAGTTTGAACAAATAGAGCTTTGTATTTTTATTTTACAAAAGGGTAGAAGTAATATTTTTCCGATTTACCAGAAACCAGTGAAGGAATCCTGTTGCTTTAATGCCTGTTTTCTCCTGTGAAAAATATTTATTCAATTTCTTTCCAGTTGGATGTGATACATTAAAATCAACCTGAATAGCATAAATTTATCTCATTAAGGGGCATAATTCATAATGGATATGTTGGCAGAAATGAAATATTTAATAAACTATTTAGAATAAATCCAAATCATCAGGGATTTTTATACTAATTACAAAAGAAGCATCTTGTTGTGTTTTCAGTCATCTTGATTATGGATATGCACAGAGAAAATATTTCAGATTGATTAATGTTTCTCTTCCCTAAAGGATCAGGTTTAGTTATCAAGTTTCCCATTATCCTCATTTCTTTTATGGTGCAAGTTTAAAGGAAATGTAATAGAATATTTCTGTACTGACTACTAGCTATAAAAAGTCATTAGAAAATTTAAAATATTGAAAAAGATTGTGGAAAAACTCTATGTTTGTAGATGTAAATAACCTTGCTTTTAGATTCTCTGTTCCCTTTTCTTTATTTTCTTATGAGAGATAACTATAACTAGATTAAAGCAACAAAAAAGTTTCATTATCTCTATTTTATGGATTCTTTAGCTATTTGAGATTTAAAAAAACCTGGTATATTAAAATCATTTTTGGCAGTTATTGAATTATCACTGTAGACAGGTCTCCTAGGTTTGAGGTTGACCTTATAATTTGATATCCATTAATATCCTGGAGACACTTGGATGATTTATAATTGTGGATCAGATCTCACAGGAAAATGGTCATTGCCCATTTGGTGAAGCAAAGTGTGTGGTTTGATAGAGACTCTTCCTGAAAGTTATACCAGGCTTTTCTACTTTGAATGAGGTTTTAAATAATACACAGGAGTAGTAAAAATATATGTGATCAATTTCTGCATAGACTTGAATTCTCTGCTACTTTATTGCCAGTATAATGCTAAGGAAAATTTATGAAGTCCATGGGGCAAAAACACCATAGGCAGGCACGGTGGAAATCTACACCCCACCTTCTATATCTAAAATATTCCTCATAGCCACCTTGGCATTTGAAAGTATATCATTATAATATATATACATACATATACATATATCTTTATATTCAGATGTCACATTTGCAAAACTCTGTTTTTAATTTGACAAATAATAAATTCTGTTCTCTAATATTTTACACAACTATCAATAAACACTGTAAAAATTGTTAAGAATATAAAATTGAATGAGGTAGCATCTTTGTTAATTTGCTCATTGCGTAGGCAGGAAACATAGACACGTTAAAACCTGTGTAATGAACTTCTGTATGTGCTATACTAGAAAGGCAAAATATTGTGAGGGCACCCAGGAAGGAATGATGTGCTACATTTGTGAAGATGCTTAGAGACAACCCTTGCTTCACAAAGGAAATGATAATTGGATGTTGAAGGATTAATAGATATGCTCCCGGAGGCAGGGAACTAGGGTATCCTAGATAAGAAGAGTCTTATAACTTTGGAAGGCCTGGAGGTGGAGAGTTGTCTGCGTTGAAGGAATTGCAGGTGGGTGGGCATAGGTGGAATGAAGGGTGAAAGTGAAGAGATGGTGAGGCAAGGACTAGAAGTAAAATAAAATGGAAGAGTAGCTAAGGGTTTGAGTATGAGAAACATTTTATACCATGAGAATATATTTTGGAATCTGTCTCATTATCAAAAATGAGGGCATAGAATGATTTTAATCAGGGAAATTATATTATCAGATTTGTGTCTTATATAATTTCCATCATGTTACAGAAGATGGGATAGAGGGGAAGGCTCTAGAGACAGAGAGACAATTAGAGCACCATGCAAGCAGGTATTCTCAGATAGGGTGAGCTCAGATAGGGGAGGATTTGGATTAAGGCAGTATCAGGAATAGTGAGGAGAGGGGAGGTGAGCAGTGCCATTCACAGAGATAAGGACGACATCAGCAGGTACAGTTTGGAAAGAGAGATGATTTCACTTTGAGCTGTGTTGAGGCTCAGGTGCACAAAGGGGCACTTGATTTAGATGAGTTGAAATTGGGGCTAGTAAAAAGAAAGTCTGGGTTGAAGATAAAGATGTTATGAGCACACAGTTGGTAGCGGAATTCAAGAGAAAGGAGAGAATCACTTAGGGAAAACTTGTAAAGCAGGAAGAGATGAGGGCCAAGAATAGAACCCTGAGAAACACCACTATTTAAAGAGCTGAAAAGGAGAATGAGACAATGTGGGCTGAGTGGTAGGATGGGAAACCCAGAAAGCATAAAGTCACAGAAACCAAGTGGCAAGAGAGTTTTAATCATGACAGAATAGCCAGCAGTTAAATGCTGGGAAGAAGTCAAATACACAGAAAGTAAGAAGATCCCATCGGTCTTTTAGGTGGTGTCTGACAATTTTGCTTGAAGAAAGAGTTAAGTAGTGGTGAAGGGGGAACTTGGTTGCAGTAGGCTGAAGAGTGAATAAGAGGTGAAGAGAAGGGGTCACCTCTTATAGTCTTGTTTCTGAGAGGTGTTTCTGAGTGGTGGTGAGAAATACAGTAGGGAGTCAATAAGAATGGATGCTCAATGGAGGATTTTTTTTTTTATTGGTTTTTAATTTTAACAGAAAAGAATCTTAAGAAGGATTATAGGAAAGATGCCCAAAAGGGAGGAGTTGAAAATAAAGAGAGAAGTCCTAGTGCTAGTAAAATGAAAAAGCACACCCAAAAGGGGGTTGCCTCAAATAGGATTTCTCTGTAATCATTCCTGCCTTTAGTACCAGTATCTTCCCAAATAGTGACCCATCCTGACTACTCATTTAGTTCCATGAGTAATCTATCTAAATCAAGCGCTGAACTAGGGACTAGGGAACCTGGAGTATAGTCTCACATCTTGTCCCAGAGAATTTTATGATGCTGAGTAAGTCACTGACAATTATAGTTTATGTATTTTTTAAACTATATCATTGAGTAGGCTCTTTCCAGGTCCATTTTCTGTTTCTTTGACCATTTTTGCATGCTAAACTATAAATGTATTTCTTAACTGGTAACAGCAAAAAGGGCATCTGTCTTTAGGGTCATTGTATTGTAATAGTATTCAGAACCTTTAAGAAAAGGTCTAACCATTTAGATTCCAGATACAAACAAGAGGTGGGGGATTTGGGAGGGTATTGTACCTTTTCTGGTATCCTAGAAATCACGTCACATAGACACTTTTCCACATGTGCTCAGAATTGGTTCTACCTGTGTGCTTAAGATGAAAAAAGAGCTAAGAAATAGTGGTTAAAATTTGTTCTACACCCTTGTACTGAGGCAACTTTTAAGCTTCCTGATAGTAATGGTTGATAATAATTAGATCCTTCCAACGATTCCTTGCCAATTCAAAAATTTTGGAGTCACCTTTGATTCTTCGTTTTTTATTAATTTTACCCGATGTTCAGAAAATCCTGTTGCCTTTACACATGGTATATATTCAGAGACTGATCATTGCTCACTATCTCTACTGCTACCAGCCTATCCAAGTAAGCCACCATTATCTTTTGTCTGGATTATTACAATAGACCCTGAGAATATTCTTCTCAAAGCAGCTAGATCTTCTTGCTAAATCCTAAGTTAGATTGTGGCTCTCCTCTGCTCAAAAACTTTGAATGGCTCCAATTTTGAATAGAACAAATCCCGATGGCCTACTAGGCTCTACATAAACAGGTTTCCCATTTGCTTTCCGACTGCATTGTCTTCAGTCACACCAGGCACCCTCAAACCTCAGGGCTTTTCACCAGATATTTCCTCTGCTTGGAACACACTTCACTATGTATTCTCAAAACTAACCCCCTCAGTTCCCTCAAATCTTTGTTCAGAAGTCCCCCTTTCAATGAGGCCTGTCTAACCATTTAACATTGCGTTCCATGCTCTAGTCTCTACATGGCCTTCTGTACCCTAACCTTCAGTTCTTATTTTCTCAAGGGTACTTGTAGCATATAACAGAATGTACTTGTTTATTATGTTTGGCATTTACTTTCTATTTCTCCCTGGTAGAAAGAAATCAGAGATTCTTACGTGGTTTGTTTATTGATGTCTCAATCACTTAGAAAAGTGCCTGAAACATAGTATGCACTCAATTGTTATTGATTGTTGATGAATTAATGATATTATTTACTTATTTTTACTTACATTTGCATAGCAATTTAGAGATTTGAAACACAGTCGCCCCCTTCTTAGGACATTTTAGTAAATAAAATGGCTTGGGGGAGGGTAACCCAATAAAACAAATGTCAGCCATATACATGTGAGAAATTCACCAGAGAAAGCAAAGCCCCAAGGGGATGGGACAAAAGGTATATATATATAATACACATTCAACACTCAATGACCCTACAAAATCCAATATACCCAACTGCCTGTTTGAGATGTTGCCAGTGGGATTAATGATTTCTTAGTTGGGGATATAGAAAACAGGAAGAGGTTTCTAGAGATGTGGTAAAGAAAGTATTAAAAAAAAAATAAGCATTGCCTAAGTCACCATTTCATCTATATCTATTCCTTTTTGGGTACTGTGATCAGTGAACAATGTGTTTGGTTGGTAAGAAACCAGATATGAAAGAGGAAAATTGGTTTAATTTTAAGTAATGCCAAGATTAATATATATTTGGTTTATGCATTGAGCATATAATAGGGAAAAAACATTTTGCAAGCAATTTAAAAATAACAATGAATGGGAATATATATACTGAAAGACTAAGGCCTTTCATTTTGAATAGGCACATATAATCTGTGATATATCACTGAATGACTCCTTAGTGGTAACAGGAACAAATACCAAAGAATTTAGTTTTTAAAATATTAGCACATTTAGCCTGAGCTTAATAGCTTTGCAAATATCTGTCTTATATACCTGTGGGAAACAAAGCTACTTGAACCTGCAACAACAAATAAATATTTTATTTTTCCCTAAAAAGATAAAGTCTCCAACCAGAAATAACCATTTACTTTTAGCTATAATAACTAGAGTAGACTGTAAAGCAACTAGACAACTGTAATAGCTCCCTTGGGCAAAAAGAGATGATTCTGTGTTTTATAAATTTTACTTGTGGTTATCTTTTATATTTGACCAATGTAATAAAATGAATCAAAATCTAATTTTATAATTAGAACATGTGTTATGAATGGAAGATAGAAATATGCTACTCTATTTTTCTCTAAAATAAATATGGATATAGAAGGTGTGTAGTTTGTTATAAAGGTATTAATTATATATCTAAGTATTCAGTTAGAATATGGAAAATACTGAAAATACTGTGTTTTTAAGATGAATGAATCAAATGTTTTCACATATATCATAGACTAAATTTAATTTTTAAATAGAATTCTCTTGTAAAAAATGTGTATGACATTAAACTGTTCTTATAAGCTATTATAAGACGTTATTGCATTTACCTGTATAGCAAAATTTTTAAAAATAGGAATTAGAACTATGTGGTAGTTTTTCCCAAGTTTAGCATTTATGTCACTGCAAGGACAGATGTATAAATTATAAGATACTTCTTGTATATTTCCTTTAATTAACTTTTCCATTAATAATAATTTTATAACTTTTTTTTTTTTTTAGGACAGAGTTTTCTCATTTTGTCACAGCAACCTCCAGCTCTTGGGCTTAGGCAATTCTCTTGCCTCAGCCTCCCGAGTAGCTAGGACTACAGGCACCCGCAACAACGCTGGCTTATTTTTTGTTGCAGTTTGGCCAGGGCCAGGTTCGAACCCACCACCCTCGGTATATGGGACCGGAACCCTACTCACTGAGCTACAGGTGCTGCCCATTTTAAAACTCTATTATTTTCTTTTTTCTGAGACAGAGCCTCAAGCTGTCACCCTGGATAGAGTCCTGTGGCATCACAGCTCACAGCAACCTCCAATTCCTGGGCTCAAGCGAGTCTCCTGCCTCCGCCTCCCAAGTAGCTGGGACTACAGGCACCCGTCACAATGCCTGGCCATTTTTTGGTTGCAGCCATCATTGTTGTTTGGTGGGCCGGGCTGGATTCGAAACCCGCCAGCTCAGGTGTACGTGGCTGGCGCCTTAGCCTGTTGAGCCACAGGCGCTGAACCTAAAACTTTATTATTTTCATTGAGTCTCTAGTCCCAACTCTAGAAATAAATGTTATATAATTCAATAATGAATTGTTTAGTTATTTTAAAAGAAAAATAGTTTTTTCCCCAATCCCTTGAAATCACAACTGTTAAAGATAATGAGGCGGATGAGTAATTGTTCCAGAAAACAGTATTTAGCCTATGACAATGGTGGCAAGATGGTCATCAAGACAGAGTATATTTTGCCTGTCCTAATATGTGGGAGGAAATTGCCTGAGTAAATATAATTCTTTAAATAAAAAATGGATGACCATTAGTAATTTATGAATTTTTAAAGCATTAATTATTTCAGGGGTGATTTTACATGTAAATAACAGAATTCCTGATGGATTTTGGCTTATATAGTTAAGGCAAGAAGTCTGGAAGAAAGTGATTTCAAGTTTGCTCTTGCAGCTGGAGGATATCATTTCACTTTGTTTCCCTTTCCATTTGTTTTTTTTGTTTTTTTGTTGCAGTTGTCATTGTTGTTTTAGTTGGCCGTTGCACTACCCACTGAGCTACAGGCGCCACCCCCCTCTCCTTTTCTTATCAACCTTCCCTTCATGGCTTCAAGATGGCTAAGAAGTTCTAGGCACCATGATCACATATCAGTATCCTGAGCAGAAAGAAAGGGACAGTGGCACAAAATTTTTTTCTTGCTAAGACTGTCTTTTTAACTTGGAACAAAAGTTTTTCCCTCAAAGTTTCCCAACAACCTTTCTCTTAGGCCTCACTGAACATAGATAGCTATTGTCTCCTGGGTACCTCTATATCCCAAGAATGTGGGAAGGAGAATATTTAATAAAAGAGAATAAGATAATGGGATTTCTGTGACTGTTTTGTGTTAATCATGGGTTATTTTCTTAGAAAGGTCTATCTTGCCTCAGATCAAGGAATCTTAGCTAGATACTCGAAAATAACTGAGATTCTGTTAGGGAGGTATTGACAAGATATAAAGTAATATTCTTCCCTCCTGTCACAGAATATGGCTAAGACCCAAAGGTGAAGATAAAAACAAACTGTATTTACTTTATATCGAGTGACGAATATTACTTTATATCAATATTCTTCCCTCCTGTCACATACAGTTTGTTTTTATCTTCACCTTTGGGACTTAGCCATATTCTGTGACAGGAGGGAAGAATATCTATCTATTGTATTCTAAGACCCATCAGCAGCCAGCACTGGCCATTGTCCTTTAGGGTTCACTGAAGATATGGGTCTTAGCTGTATTCTGTGACAGGAGGGAAGAATATCTATCTATTGTATTCTAAGACCCATCAGCAGCCAGCACTGGCCATTGTCCTTTAGGGTTCACTGAAGATATGGGTCTTAGCCGTATTCTGTGACAGGAGGGAAGAATATCTATCTATTGTATTCTAAGACCCATCAGCAGCCAGCACTGGCCATTGTCCTTCAGGGTTCACTGAAATGTGCCGGTTCACAGTCACAAAGGGGCAGTAGCATGATTTCTGGGAATTAGGTGTTTGTGAATAAAGGCTGTTCTCTCTTCACCCTCTTTTTAAGGCTAAGGCTCACCCTCTTTTTAAGGCTAAGGCTCTCACGATAATGACTTGAAGATTGTGATGGTGACAAGAAGAGGATTGGCATTTAGTTTCCTGAATAATACCTACTTGGATCTGCCTCTTGAGTCTTCTGGCACAACAGTTCTTGAATCCTTTGGTAGCATAAACACAAGTGACCAAGAAAGCTCACAGAACCTGCTTTTCACATTATCTATGTTTTCTTTGCTCTTTTAGAATAGGTGCTTATTATGTGGGATGGTTTCATTGATTCCTATGCCCAATGATTCTGAATACTTATGTGAGGCGCAGTTGTTAGCAGAGTTGTTAGAGGCTAACAATGATATAGTTGAGTGCTATTTTGATAGTGTTTCAGACAGGGAACCAGGAATATCCAGATTCTCTCTTCTCCTCTTCCCACTTCCCCTGAGTACACATGTAAGAAATGATAGCAGAATGGGTATCAAGAAATCGCATTATCAATTATCATGCCAGGTTCCAATAACCCTCTGGTAAAGTAGAATTAGGATGTGGATCTTAGACTCAAGGCCTAAGCCATGATCCTTGTCTATTTCTTTTCCATTCCTTAGATAGCTCGGGTATGCCCAATAATGGAGAAATCAGCACAGTGAAGAGACCAAGAGGAGAAAAGTGTGTGAAAAAAGTTATCCCTGCCTAGATCTACAGTCCCTGCTTGGGTTAGGATGAAGTTATAAGTCTTAGAATTAGATATAGAACTACAATTTTAGAATGAACAAAACTGATCTTAAAAATTGGAATCAAGCTTTGTGTAGTAGCAGTATCATAACCAATGAGGTTTAACTGTGGCATGATTATTGCTAATTAAAACAACTGATATTAGACTCTTTTAGTAACTAATATTAGACTATTCTAGTAAAAGTGGCCAAAACTTTTTATAATCTGAACACAACAGTAAGAGAATGGTTTCTCAGAAGGAAAAGGAAGTTCAATGGAAGAGATTTGGTTCAGCTTTATGGAAAAAACTAAGCAATCTATTTCATCTTTGTAACTCTATGATTTCTCCAATAAGCCAGTCTCATACGTGTGTTTATTTTGTTATTTGTATGTGAAGTAAATGTTTTTCACATCTATGCTGTACTTTGTGTTTATATAAGTATATAGGTGTCTATAAATTAATTTATTGTTAGTTATGAACTCAAAATTTAAAATAGAAAATTTACACACAATAGCACATTATTTAAAACAAGTGAAGGTGAATGGTAACAGCCAGACACCAAGGAATATAACTGTGGTGAGAACTGGTGCACGGTGTAGAATATCAATGTTTATCCAAACACTCCAGAAAGATTACTCATGGAGAAAATATTATTCTTATGGAGCATACGTTCTTCTTATATGCTTGCTATGAGTCAATCACAGACATAATTTTGACCTTTCTGGCAGCTAACGCAAAGCAGAAGCATATTTTGATATTTGATTCAAGGTGTCATAAATTAAAAGCTAAGTAGTTGCTTAAAATTAAGGTAATTATTAATATACTAAGGTCATAAAGAGATGTCCCATGAGTGTCTCAAAAGAACATTGTGTGCTATAAACAGCAATGCTTTTAACATCATTCTTGTTGAGAAGCTAAAGATGAGTTTCCAAAGACTGTATAAGGAAATAAAAATCTGGATGATTAGGAAGGAAGAGCTGCCTGCTCCCCTCCAGAAGCAGACCTCGGCTAGAACTCGGAGAGGGAGCAGGAAGAGCTGCCTGCTCCCCTCCAGAAGCAGACCTCGGCTAGAACTCGGAGAGGGAACAAGAAGAGCTGCCTGTTTTCCTCCAGAGGCAGACCTTGGCTGAACCTCAGAGAGGGAGCAAGAGAGTTTGCTCCCCTCCTGGGTCCTCTTGCCTGGAGGTTTAGTTCTTCCTCTACTTATAATTCTTTCCTGTAAATAAATCCTAACTTACCACCACTATTGCAGTCTGTCGATTCCTTCTTCGAATCGCCGAGACCAAGAGCCTGAAATTCCGGTATCAATAGTTTCCTCTTGAAGGGGAAAATTGTCTTTGTTAATATAATGTGTAATCTAATTTGAAAGGAAAACACATTAACTGGTTTTTATTTAGAATTAAATTCTAATTTATTTGTGATTTCTAGTTCTTTAAGCTTAACTGAGCCAAATGACAGTCATTGATTACTGCAGAAGAGTTTGGAATATATATGAAAGTAGGCCTTTAATATTTGTTGAATGAATGCACGGGTGCCTTTTTTGCTTTTAGCCTTTCAATAGACTGAATCCTGGATTTTCTGCCTGTTATGTCCTAATTATTCCTGTTATGTACAGGACAAAATTTGAGCCTTCCTATAGAAACTGAGAAATTTAACAATATTATTTGAATGCTTTAACATGGTTTATAAAATAACACCATTTTTAAAAACATGGATGCAGAACAGATATGTGAGTTCAAAGCAACCTTTTTTTTTTTTTTTAACCTTCAGAGTGAAATCAATAATTACAATAAGGACCTGACCCAAAATTAAGAACCGAAAATACTTAGTAACTAGTCATTAAGAACAACATAAATGCAGAAGCTGTTTTCTTCAGCAGACTGTGTCTATGTTGAAATCTGTAATTGGCAAAAACAAAGTAGAGCACAATTACACGCACAGGGGAAAATAGACAATTGTATCTCCTTTGTACCTTAGACTTTCCCTTTGTTTTATATCCCCTGGAGCACACTGTCAGGACTTTGGTAAAATTTCTGACTTCAGGTCTGTATTGTAATTATTGATTTCACTTTGAAGATTAAAAAGAAAAGGTTGCTGTGCACTCACTTGTCTGTCCTGAATCTATGTTTTTAAAAGTGGTGTTATTTTATTGTATACGGCAATAACAGTCAAGATGAGAGGCTAATTAAGGACACAACTCCCTTCACCATAGCTTCAAAGAAAATGAAATACCTAGGTATATACCTAACAAAGGAGGTGAAGGACCTCTATAAAGAAAATTATGAAATCCT